>MQRK01162473.1:0-12723 GCA_001938485.1 Girardia tigrina | reverse complement strand
TATATAGAACTCGATAAATATTTTCATTGAATGGTTTTGATCTCAGTTGTGGTGCTAGTATGGATTCCATTTAAACAATGCATATAAATATATAAAATTAAAAACAATTAATATTACATTAAAATTAAGTATAAATTATACTACTAAAATAAAAGTTTAAGCATTACCGTTTATTATTTCAATTTAATTTACGACATGTTTTGTTCGTAACAGAACATCATATATATCAGAACTTTTTTCTCAATATCAAATGGTACGAGTCGCCAATAAATACAAACACGATTTAGTTTAGTTTTTATTCATAATCGATTTTTTTGATCAGAAATAATAATGATCCTTCCGCAAGTTCTCCTACGGAAACCTTGTTATGACTTTTACTTCCATTAAATGATCAAGTTTGAGTGCCTTTTCCCGGTCATAGAAATGTTACAATTTTTCAGACTAAAATCCAACAATCTCTAAACCATGCTATGCAGAGTTGTGCATAAATATGTTGAAAAAGTTTTTTGCTGTAAACATCGTATTATATTTCTTTTTTTGTATAATCACATACTCTTTCTGAAGTAGACCTTAATTTTGGAATCGAAAAAGGAGATAGTTGTTTTTGCTCAATGGAACAGAGCTCAGTCCTTCTAGTAGTCTCGTTTTAGCATGATATTCCTTCTAACTCCATCATAATGCTCTCCAAAATGTCTTTTTGACAAAGAGCGACTGAAAACCAGTATCACCAGGTATTTAGCTCGGATACCGTTAAATTCTTCAAAAACATGGTGCTTGTGGCGACTTTTTGTTATTATGGCTTTTCTTGAGCTGGGCATAGCAATGTGCGGTGATTTCTGGATTTCTTTGCTGGTTTAACTATTAAACTTTCTCATCCGATCTCAAAACCACTTCACAGCGATGCAGTCTGAAAAAAGTCATGCAACTTATTACATTTTTATATTTAATTCTTCTTTCCTTGATCAATCAAAAACTGTCCTTTAAACAATCGATAGCTTTTAAGCTTAAAATCATTACGAACAATCATTTGAACACTTTCGCGAGATGTTTAAATCTTTAGCCACTTGATTCAAGCTGACACAATCATCTCGTTCAATTTGCTTCTTGAGTACGCCGAGTTTTCACAGTATTGTCGTCTAGATTTTAGTTTTTTCATGATATCCTTTGTTTGATTCCACTGTTTGAGAATGTCGAACACATGCGTTTCGGAGACTTTCAGCTTGCTAACAATGACCGATAGCTTCATAAATAGCAATAAATCTGCTACTCCGTTTGGCCTGTGTTTGGATTTGGTTTATCAATATTCTTGTAATGGGTGTGATGCCACATACATTGGAGAGATGTCTCGTCATCTCTGCAAACGAATCCAAGAACACAGTCGAACTTATGGTAATAGTAATATTGTTGAACATAGAAAGAAGTGTAAAAGTAGTTTTGAGATAAATAATTTTAAAGTCTGTGTTCAAATTTTGCAAATTATTGGGAGAGAGTTGCGTGTGAGACTTTATTAATCAGGACCCACAATCCTAAAATAAATGTTCAAGCGACAATTTCAACCAATTTATTAAAGGTATTTAATGAAAAAGCGATTGCATAATTCGATTACATAATCGCTGTTTCTATATATATACGTTGTTTTGATCATTATTTGTTTTGTCTGACAATGACGGGTGATCCATCGAAATTAATAACATTTTTTGAAAATAAAAATTTTGAAAATGTTTTTTCTCAAAATTTACCATTATCAAAAAATAAAACAATAAAATTAAAAAAATAACATAAAAACAATTATTATAATCCATTAACTTAATGGCATTAAGTATTACAATATTGCGTTCGAACTATTTCCCCATACTTTTAAGCCCCATATGTATAAATATAAATAAAAAACATTAAACATATTTAATATATCAAAAAGACATTAAAGAAAATACGATTTTATGATTTTATTTTGATGAAATAATAATTTTAATTATGATAAGTTTGTTCATTTAAATTTCGTTGGTCGTGATTTAAAAAGTTTTAAACTTAAAATAGATTTACAAAATATTAAATCTAGGTAAAAAGTAAACATTTAAGATTAAAGTAGAATTAAATACTATTTTTAATTTTTGAAAGACTTTCAATTTATTTCTAATTTTTTTTAAAAAAGATTTAAAATTAAATATTTTTTCTATTTTTTAAAAGAATTGAAATTTAAATTAATTTAGTTTTAAGTTAAAAATTTTATACTTCAAAATTAAATTAGGATAAATTATGATTTTAAAATAAAGATTGAAATAAATATTTTTTTATTATAAGTTTTTAGATTTTTTCAGGATAAATAAAGATTATTTAAATAATAAAAGTCGATGAAAGGATGAATAATTTAAGAAGAGAAGGCGAGTATCTGTTCGAAGTTGTGTATAATAAAATTATTTTTTGCTTATCTTATAATTATTATAATTATCTGACTTAATATATTGATTAAACTGACAATAATAATGAATTAATTCTTAAGATTGCATTGTTTTAATTTATAAATGTTAATCAAAGAGTTATAGTGTCTGATCTCTATTTATTCACATTATAAACTACTTCATCGTTTATCACGATAAATTAGTATTTTTTAACGGGCAAAGTAATAATTTGTCTTACGTGATAGATGTATTTTATTTTATGATAAATTAACTTGAATATTACATCACCGTTTTTCAACGTTGTGTCCATATACTCTAAGGGGTATTCATAAAGTTGAGGTTATATCTGATTTAAAAACAAGTTTTGTTGTGTAAGTGTTTATAAAGTAATGTAAGCTTTCATTGTGAGAGGTTCTTTAAAATGGCTGCTAGAAATTTTATTTCCTTCCTAAAAACTTGCAGTTTTTGCGATCTTGCATTATTCCTTATTATTCCCTTCTCAAATACTAAAAAATCTTTCATTAACTCCAAACAGAAGATTGTCATTGAATAATAAATTTTATTCGTGTTTCGAATGTTTTAAAACGTATTCAACGTTTTATGTTCCCTTAAATTAATGGCTATATGGAACAAAAAAAGTCAAAAGACCATATATCAGATTCAGAAATTGTAGGGATCATAAACTTTAATTTTTTCACAGTATTTAAAAGCGAGATTATTTATTTTTTTAGAAAATAAAAAAAATATATTAACGAAAAATTTGAATTATTGAAGTAATTAATTATGAAAAAATTTAAAAGTTTTGAAATTCATTTTAATTTTAAAAATATTAATTCATTTTTTTATTTCAATATTTTTTTAATAAAATATTTATGTTGTATAATAAATAATTCTTCACATAATTATTTAAATAATTAAATAGCGTCACTTAAATAGTAAAATTCAATTCAATAAAGGTACTGTATTTTTTATTGATTTATCATATTTTTTAACTGTATAAGCTTTATTTCGATGATGAAGCGCCAAAATATATAAATTAAACAGGAATTATAGTTTCAGATTTGTTCGCATTCAGTACGCTGTGATTGTTGATAAGCTACGTCGATAACAATGTGTGAATTTAAATACATTTTTGTGTTTCAGTCATACAAAATAAGTGACTTTTAATTACTAATTTTAAAATATTCTTCTGAAATTTATTATAAATAATATTTTAATTTAATTATTTATATCGATAAATATTTTCTACTTCATATGTCAAAAGTGAGTCGGAATATCTTGAACCTTTGAATATCTTTTTTCTTTCGAACTCAATTATTTTTAATTTACTTTCATTTAAGTTATTAAAAAAATAAAAATACAGTAAAAATGTTAGTAGGGTGATATCAAAACGATTAAAAAGAGAATATATTATTAATATTAAAATCAAGATTGACCAAAGTGGTACTCAAACATTAAATTTTGTTTATAACGAAAGTTAAGAACCTATTTATTTACATTTGCAAATAAATTATTAATAAAAATTTGTGATAATATGCCTCTATATAATTATTTATAACTATTTATATTCATCAATATAATTTTTTTCTCTTTTCTAATGATTTAAGCTTTTCATTAGTTCAAAATATGGGTTTCAAATACCGACCACCAAGAAATAAAAAAAGGAAAAGATAAATAAGAGAAGAAGAAACGTTACAATTACTTTAAATAATTTTCAATATTCGTTACCAAGATAATAAGTATAGCAGTCAATAAATTATGAGTAGGCATTACTAATAAATAACTCCTCTGGCGCCACAAGCCCGATTTAGGTATCTCTAGTTTTTGATTTTTATTAAGTTGTTGACGTTAGAATTTTTTAATAATGATCTCTGTTGGTATTCCTGAAACATGTATCTATGGAAGTGTAGTGTGTTTGTTCGAGTAGTAACAGAAATTACTTGATTGAGAGGTTGAAGTTAAAATATTTCAAAAATTTAATCTTGTGCTTAATCGGTTAATTTCAATTTATTTCAAATTTTCTAATGTTTCCCATTCATATGCCTCAATTTCGAAACATCAAATTTCTTTTAAAAAGAATAATCTTTTCTTAACATTGTGCGTTTTATTTTGACAGTTTGTCAAGCAAAAATCACATAAAGTAATTCACAAATCCGCCACACTGGTTAATTTCCTTCTCAAATCTAGTGGTTCTCACTCCAATCATGCAAAGAATCTAAGCACTTTTCATTCTTATTATGAGTTACATTTAAACAAAGCGTTCTGTTGTGGTGTAGCTTTTTTTTCAGACTGCGGCCTGTAGGATACAAATGATATTTTGTTTACTGCACCATTCGTCATTTTTAGAGATGTGAGGTGTCAATGACCACGAGCGCACTGACTATCCTCTATTTATACACCTGCGCTTATCAGAAATGTCAAGGCGCGAATTTCTCTGGAAGAAAACTCGATAGTTATTTAAAGACTTCGTGCACACTGATCGGTGCATTCTTAAAGTTGACCTTGTACTAAGTACTGAGAAAAGGAGAAAGGCTCAAATGTTGAACATCAACAATCCAAGACTGCCAGGAAAGAAAAATAAAAGGATTTGCACCAGTTTTTCACACCTTCACAAACACTTCTATCATGAGAAAGTATTTAATGTGTAAGCTAAATCGAACAGTCCAACAACAGATCGTATGCAGCAAACATCAGGAATGTCCCTGAGGGTGAGAATGTCTCTGACAAGCGAATCTTTATTCCTACGTCAGAGATTTTGTGATCCGGTGTTTATCGACTAATGTGTCAAATTTCACAAGAACTTTGTTACTCATATCTTGGTGCTCACGTATTTCCAACCAGACAGTCTGTACTTTTTAGAGCCCACTGTGAAATCTCAACCAGTCATATTTAAAGCAAAGTAAGGTCATTGACTCATTACTTTGTTTATAGTGACGTAATAAAACTTGAAAAATTTCATAAACATTCTTCTCAAGTCACTGAATGTTTATTTTTTCAAGGATCCTCAAACGAGGACGACCGGTATAAATGGGTTAAGAAATATCTTAGTGAGGTCTCTCTAAAGCGATCTATTTCAAAGAAATTTGATAAAGTCTCAATGGACGAAGTGCGTGCAGTGACTTGCAACTGTAGAAAGAATTTCTTAGCTTCTGTGAAGGCCCGTGAAGGCCTTTTTGAAATCTAAATTTCTTTTCATATTTTAGTATTTGTTGAGAATGAAATATATATTGTGCTTCCGTTTCTTTGTATTTCATTTTCATATTGTTCAATAAAAAATTGTGTCAAAATTTTTGACGTCCCCTGTAGAATTTCAATTATTGTTCAAATAACATATCCTGCTTATATGGCTCTTGAGCTCATCATATAAAGTGTTGGTGATACTCTTGATTCATAAATAATATGTATATCAAATCTGAAATCAAAAAACAAAATGCTTGTCTTAATTCCTAGATTATTTAATTAAGTTTGTATTAATCGTTCATATTCATATTTTAACTTTCTAGGTGAAATTTTTATCCTACTGAATATTAAAAGATGAGATTCAAAATTTATTATTATTTTTGTATTGTAACTATTTGTATCACCTTTGTTAAGAGAACTCACACATTTGATAGAACATTTGTTACATTCAAAATTTCAATCATCTTTATGACGATCAATAGTATTGTATTCACTTAAATCTATCACTCAATGTTTTAATACTTCTCATTCCAATCTATACAATTTTTATCCACTGTATTGTCATATTATTATTTCTTCACTTTTTAACTGTCAAGTAGTCATATTGTTAAGAAAATTTTTCTGTAGAAATAATTTATTCTTTTTAGCCTTTGAAAGAAGGTTGATTCCATATGACCTAGAGTACAGACAAAACGATTTTAAATGTGGACAATCTTGGTTTAAAAGAAATGTATTTAAAATAGTTTCTTTGAATTTACCAACAGTATTCTGCAAATACTATCAAATAAAGTTACTTAAATAGATTTTTACCATATTTATTTGGCTACTTTTTAAAACTGTTTAAACCAAATTGAAGATGATTAGTTTTTATTATCGGTTTTATTGATCAAATATTATTACAAAGTCCTTTACTAAACAGCATTTTTTTATATAATTATTTTCAAAACATCCATTTATTTAAAAAAAATATAGCATGCCCTATGTCTATAATTTTCTGTATTTCTCATTTATATTAAATTAAAATGAGCTTAGTAAATAATTCAACAGATAAATTAATTGAAAATGTAAATCACAAGAATGAATTAAAACATTTTCAGTATATTAATTTAATTCATATTTTAAAGTCTAAACAAAATTGTTTTTAATTTTTATTAAAGGTTTTGAGAATTTATATTTGTGATAAAATAATAATACGACAGATAAAATATATTTTAGTATTTTAATGATATTTTATTAAAAAATCAAGGTAAATTTCACTAAAACACATTATGATATTTACATTTTAAAATTTATAACTTAACGGATTTTATAATTTAAAATTGTAAGTAACATTTATGCCACTTTCATTATTATCAAAATCAGAAGTCATTATTTAACACCACAAAATTTATTAATAACTCAACTCCCAATTTTCAAACAAATTTTCGTTAATTAAAATTCTCGTCTCGCCTCATAAATTTTATTTTACTTTCAATTTGTAAAAAATACATAATTTATTATCTTCTATAACTTATTTTTGACATTTTACTATTTAAAATTTTATTATTTTTAAAATACATTTTTAAAATTATATGACAAATAAAATTAATTTATCCCATTAAATAAAATTCAATGAATGTGTAAAAACTTTAAAAATAATTTATTATATTCGATAACATATTTTTGAACTTTCCTTTTTAATTAAAACTTTATTATTATTTTTAGAATGCTTTTATAAAATTTTATTACTTATAAAATTAATTTATTTCATTTAAATAAGATGCAATCAACTTATAAAATTTTAAAAATATTTATTATTTAACACATTTTATTTTTTGAAAATTTTATTTAAACAAATATTTTAAACTCAATAAAACTAATTTTACATTTATAAACATCTAATTTTAAAATTAATTTGTAAAAAAACTATTTAATTTCGTAAAAACTTTTGTAGCAGCTTGATATATAAATTTACGCAAAAATTTTTATTTATTGTTTTATTTCTTTTAAAATTTTTATTTTAAAAACTTTCAACTGAAATATATCAACTTTTAAATTTTTTAAATTTTAAACTCTGTTTTTTATTATTTAATTTTTGCAAAATTTTTAAATTAAAACATTTAATTATTCAGCAAATCGAAAATTTAAACTAACCCCTCATAAAAATATTTACTTTCTTTTATTTTAATTACAAAGTATTATCATTTCTATTCACTGTTAATTACTGATAATTTTGGTATTGAATATTGCATAAAAATATCCGTTTTTTGATATTGCATTAATATTTCCTACGATCAAACTTTTTAGTTAATAAAATTTTAAATGTATAAATTTTAAATAGAATGCTAATTTTTTGTAATAATTGATTATCTTTGTATAAAAATTAGACCAAAAAGAATATTTTTTAAACTTTTGGCTGGTTGAAAAATAGGTTGATTGATTTTCAATTTATTAATTTTCTTTAATTTAAAAATATAAAAATATTATATTATCTCAGTATTAATTAAAAAAATATATTTTTTTATTCAGAGTGTAAGTATAGAAGATCTGTGTCTGGTTTTGCCCCCTAGTTCCATGCATGACCATATGCATGACCCGTGCAATATCAGCTCAACCTCTGAGAAGTCGTCATCTCCCATTGAAATGAACACTGACGTCGTCAGTTATTCACAATCCACTACCAAACAATCTTCAACAAATACAGATTTATCACAAAATCAGTATTCACCGATAACTCCAGCTTATACAAATAAAAATGGAAATGTTAATATGAATCTTAACGAACAGAATGTATTTACCTATCCAACAGTTTTGAATAATCAAGATATATCCAATCAATCTTTCAATGAATCTAATTTATCATTTGAGCCTAGTCATACTGACGACTTTTTGCTGAACTTTAATAAATATCCAACTGTATATGGAACATCTAATCCTAATTCAGTTGTCAAATCTTGGCAATATTTTGATTTACCTATAAATCCAGAAGAAACACCTGAGTATAACAATAATTCGAATCCACCTTCCATCAAAAAGATACCTTCATCTAACAACATTCAAGATCTTTTAATGAACTTCGACAATCTCTCAGATTCTAATGATATTACTCTTAATTCTGAACCTTCTACTGTTGAGGACAATATGTGGTATTCATACCATGATGACACTGCTAACGTTGATCTGTCAAATACCTTTATGAAAATCGTTAAGAAAGAAGAAGAAACAATTTTGACTAATTTGGAACCTGTTGAAAGTCAATTGCCAATACTTAATCCAGAAACAGTGAACGAATCTGATCTTAATCCGATTATTTCAGAAGCTCAGCCGCACAAGAAAAACAAAGTTCGGCCAGGTCCTATATTTATTCCCCCGCAGGTGAAGTTTTTGTATCACAATATTAAAATTATATTATAAAAAAATTATATTCATTATAAGTAAATTAAGATATATTATAAATATTAAATTTCAGTAGTACATTACTTTTTAAAAATATTTTTATTACTTGATAGTTCTTATAATGAATATTTTAAAGTACAATTTAAATGAATTACTGTAGTATTTATCAACTTCTAAAAGTGTTAATTCTATTTATTATTAAATTTTATAAATAAATTTTATAAATTAAATTTTATTATAAACATCTTAAGATATTATTAGATCCAGAACGCGTTTCATTCCTAATTGAACTTTTTCACGTGGCTCGTCTTCAAAAAGAACTCAATTTCTTAAATGAAAGTTTAATTTCAATCTTAGAAATCAGTTAAAACATATTTGTTAAAAGTTATATAAGTATGAATGTATAAACTGTAAAAAATAAGGATTAAAATTTATATTATAAAAATACATAATTATATCAAAATCATACAAATAATAATGAACTTGAACATAAATAGACAATTGTAAAATAATGTAGATTAAAGAATTTTTTTAGTATCCTTGAAGAATCATTCAGTTTGTATACCTTAAAATGAATTATGGTAGTGAAAAACATTCGTGTATATCATAGTTTGAAATTAATTGAAAATGATAAAAATTGGGGTATTTTATGTATACTCTAGGAATTTAAACATTACAATACCCTCTTTTAAAGATCAAATTCAAATTTTGTGAAGTCAAATTCAACCTTTGAAAAATGAAATTCAAAATTTCTAAAGCGAAGTTATCTTATGACAAATGTTGAAAGAATTAATTGTTATCATAATTCGGTTCGTTTTACTTTGTAGTTCTTTGTTTATGTATATCATTTGGCCACTGTATTTCCTATTTAATGAACACTACTTATTTTCCAATTACCTTTTCACATCATCGATAACATTCCGAAGCCTACATAGAACTTTTGCTCCAGTCAGTGAAGTCAGTGAAACTTTATCCTATTTTAGCTTCATTAAAGAGTATTGTTTTCAGTATTGAATTGCGATTATGGGCATTATTGACCATGATCAGAAAGTTATTTATGATTGTGTTGAGGGTAACGAATAAGTAAAAAAGAGAGGTAGTAAAACCGGTTTTTCAAGAGGAGTCTATAAAAGATCAACAGAAGTTATTCGCCGACGAGTTCTATTGTCGTATGAGAGTGGAGAGAATTTGCAAGCGGTTGAGTCAACTAATGGCATTAAATGAAAAAAGAATAGCATTAAAGCTTACGGATGGATCCGCAAAAGGACACATGTTCAGAAAAAACTCATTGATGTCGTTGCCAGTAAATTAAAAATGAAAAAAAGCATGAAAAAATCATAATCGATTTATTAGAGGAAACATGCTAATTGAACCTGAAGGAACTGGCTTCTCAACTTCAAAGTCAATTTGGAAGCATTTTGATCCCACTAATTGTTAGAAATCGTTTGCATGGTCGCATAATCACATTGAAAAAAGTTCATACTCCACCAAAAGCACCCAACAGCCTGAAAAATAAATGAAAAAGAAAAGAATTTGTTGAATCTTTAATGCAGGTTAGTTATATTTTTATCTTAAAAGCATGTAGTATATTTTATGCATTCAGCCACATTTTCTATTTAAACTTTGTCGAAAATAAGTGGTGTACGTGAAAGCAGCGTGAACCTTTTTTAAGAAGACGAATGGGGAGATCTGCAGTTGGCCAGAGAGCTTTGATAAAACTGCCGTCAACAAAAGCCTCCAATGTGCATATGATTATGACCATGACATAAACTGGTGTTGTGCATTTTACGAGAAAACGGGGATCTTTCAAGGCAGACGATTGTATCAATTGGTTGAAGGATGTCATAAGCAAGCTAGCGGAACAAAAATGAATTCCACCACAAAAGGTTTTAATAGTTCTGGACAATGCACCATACCATTCTCAAGTTGAGTCTCTTGAAGAAAGTGAAATCACCATTTTGCGTCTGGTGCTGCATTCACCAATGCTGAATCCAGTGGAGTCGGCTTGGAGCGTCATTAAGAGTCATTTGAAACAAAAGGAAGTGGCGTCGGTACAAACCATTTTAACAATAAACCATGGACGGCTCACATAAACAAATGACGATTTAGTTACGTCGAGAGGTTAATTGATGAAGTCACAGAAACCATTACACCTTTAATGACCTTACAAATGGTTAATCATTGCCAAGCATTTTTTTCTGATGCTTTGCAAATGAAGGATATTGGACCAGGTCTGCGAAGTGTTTTATTAGATGAACTTGTATTAACGTTTCTTATCTTTTTAATGAATGGAAAATATATACATACTGAGTAGAGAGAATTGTTTTATTATTTTGAGTTTTAACTGTACAAGGAAATAAATAACGAAATATTTAATCTACATTATTCCTTATCATGGTCGATTTAAAAATACTTTTACATAAGATAAATTTGCAAGAGTTTACAATTGTTTACTCTTTAAATTTTGAATTTTGATTTTTCAAAGTTTGAATTTGATCTTTCAAAGTTTGAATTTGATCTTTAATTGATGTAGTTTCTCATTCTCATTAGTTATTACTGCTTAGTTTTCCATGCAAGTAACATTAAATGATTTCAGTGAGTGATTACTTTAACAAGTATTTAATAAAGTTGAATTTTAAAACGAAAAATATTTCCTTATCTCCCATTTCTTTGTATTTATAAAATAGTTTTTCACAAAGAAAAATAATTTTCCTGTATTTTTATTTTCCCAACAATTTTATTGATTCCTAGATAATTCAAAATTTATTGAATTTCACCAGAAGCTTATGTTGAAAATTCTTTCATTTTTTTCTGTAAATGGTATAAATTTTGATTTTGAAAATGTTTTGATAAAAATTTTGATAAAAATACTTTTTTGAAGCTTTTTTACTCATTGGATCAGGAAATTTTTGAGAAGAAAAATCATGTATTATTTGTTCAAATCCAATATTAGGAACACCAATTATACAATTGTTTTTGTTGAAGACTCGAGAAAATATTCAATCTTTTATATGTTATATTATACTAGGTTGTTACAAAAATCTTGTCGACCAAAGTCTCTATGTAGAGAAATACTTTCAAGTTTTAATTGTTTAATAAGGGACAAAAGTCCTTTTGATATTTATAACTAGTCTTAAAAACTAAATTTATCACTTTTGATCAATTGCATTGTGGACTTGGCAAATGTGGAAATGTCTTCAGAAGAATATAAGCAAGTGTTACCAATTTCATTCATGATGTGACGGAAGAACCAACGGTCTAATAAATTGAAATCAGGTGAGTATGGACTCTGTCTGATAAGATGTATACCATGAGTATTAGAAATTTCTTTCACAATAGCGGCCGCTATAGTTGTACATTATCATGCTGAATAATCAGGCCCCAAAAGTCACTATGCAAATCTGAAAGCCTACACTAGTTTAACATAATCATGGTCTTTAAGAGTTGTATTTAAAGATAAACCTTTGCAGTGGACTTTCTATTAAATAAAACTGGAAAACATAATAATGATTTAATTTGTTATCGTTTTACAAACTAACTCAAGTCATATTAACACTTTGTTTCCAAATTTTCGATGATAAATCCATAAATCCTTTAAGGAAAAATTATGTTTAATAATGATCATTAATCTTCAAAAAATTTCAAATGTCATTAGCAGCAGTTATCATGTTTGTTGATTTTAATTTGTTAAAAAGCATGGGACTAATACGCTACGAAGATGTCATATTTGTAACTTAGAATGCCATTAATAAAGTCACGATTTATGTCA
>MQRK01162448.1:0-11871 GCA_001938485.1 Girardia tigrina | reverse complement strand
TATATTTGCGACATATTTAATTACGAATTTAGCCACCGACCAAATACACTTCGGAACGACGAAAATTCGATATGGAATCCAAAATTTTCTGTGATGTAATTTTATATTAAAACGATAATTAATAACAAAAACGCCATTTATCGGTATAAGATTTATTGTTGACAACATGTTTCGCCTTCACAGGCATCTTCAGGTCTTCTCTTTGAGGTTTGTAAAACGATCTTCTTTTATACTTGCTTGGTGGTATTCATGCAAGTGATATTGCGTAACTCGTGGATTAATTTATGGGGCAATCAGAAAAATAGAACATTTTTTTAAAACTCAGCTAACCCTAACCCTAATCTAACCCTAACCATAACCCTAACAAATTCGTCAAATGTGTTATTAAAAAAAGCACATTCGAGCATTTAAAAATGTTCTATTTTGATGATTTTCCCTTAATTTATTGATGTCAATTAAAATATATTGATGTGATTGGATGTTTCACTCTGTACATTCAAGCAAAGTACGAAATGCTTTATTAGAAGTGCTTCTGTGATGATCCTTTCACTACAATTATCAAAATTCGAGTTCAATATTTTGAATTCACTTTCCCAATTGACAGTTTCCTGATTTTTACATCTCGTCAGATGTTCCAGAATTGAACTTTTCCTGGTCTGTTGAGAATGTTCGGCTACCCTAGTGCGGAGATGACGGTTCGTTTCTCCAATGTACAAGGTACTTGTGACATGTAAATTGGTAAATTAGTTTGGCCGTAATTCTTAATGGAGTTTTGGATTTGTTCGTGAAATATCGGGAAGCTTTATTTGTTGTGAAAATAATTCTTTCTTTAAAGCCACGAGGGATGTTCTTTAATAATACCTTTTTAAATTCCTGAGCCCCTCTGAGTACTGAAGTTTCAAAGTTAACGGGGCCAACTCGAAGATTTCTGAGTTCCTTTCATTGTTGGGGATATTATGGTATTATTAATTAATGGTATTGTTTATCAGGCTGTGTTTGAAACGTGTTTGAAATTGTAACTGTTATTTGCCAATCTTGATTTTAAATCTTCTATTTTGATGTACCGATAAATGGCATTTTGGTTATTGATTTCTTTCATTGGCATTATATTATTGTTTTTTTTTCGTTGTAAAAAGGGAATTAATTTTAACATCGGAGATATCGTTTCTTTTGAAGATTACAATGGCGGAATTTATTACGCTCAAATCAGATGTAAGAATTTTAAAACTTGATAGTTTTGCCAATTTTATTGACATTCACTTATAATCGAATTTATTGGAAAAATCCATATTTGATTTATTAACACAAATAACTTTCATTGAAGATCTATTTTCAACGACGAGCGGGGAAAAATACTGCGTTATCACATGGCTGGTACCGCGAGAGCAGTGCGATACGCGCACTTTCAATTCTGCTAAATTTATATTGGGTTTGATTTATTAATTGTCTATTTGAAAATATTTTCATATACATTTAATATGCATCGATTTTCACTGTCATTGTAACAATTCGGTTAATTCTTTCTTCCCTTGTTTTTTATCCAGACAAATCATAAGTCCATTTTTTGGGATTTACTCGCCTGCTCATTGAATATACCATTTCCAAATCATTAACATATTTTAAATATTTAAAAAAGAATATATTCTTTTTTTTATATTTTATCTATTAGGTCCTGATTTTTGATCATGTTTTGAAATGAATCTTTATCATTTATTTATGTCTTATACATAATTTTAAAGCTTATGAAAAACTCTATTTCTATGATACTTTGTTTAAATATTAACTTTACAATAACGCGTTTATTTAAATAGTTGTCAATATGCAAAAAGCGTAATTACGAGCAATTTTTTATATGAATTCCAACTTGGCCACAAAGCATCGGAGGCCATCCGTAATATCAACGGTGCAATGGGGGATGGGACCACAAACGAACGTAAGTTACAATGTTGGTTCAAAAAATTTCAAGAAGGAAATGAGACCCTCAAAGATGATGAGGGTGGAAACAGTGGACATAAACCTGCTATTGAAAATGAAAATTTGAAGGCTCTAGCAGAAGCAAATCCACGCACAACAGTTGGATAGATTACGGAGGAACTAGGTGTCACGATAGGAACAATTTCAAACCATCTGCGTGACATTTGGTAGTCGAAAAAACTGGATAAATGGATTCCATACGAGTTAAATGACAATCAAAAAATGCGTCGTTTTGAGGCATCGTCTTCACTTCTGGGGAACAAGAATGATCCGTTTCTGGACCATATTGTAACGTGTGATGAAAAGTGGATTATCTACGACAATAGGAGACGTTCTTCTCAATGGTTGGACAACGATCAAGCTCCACAACCCTATCCGAGGCTGAAATTGTACCAAAAAAGATGATGGTGACTGTTTGGTGATCTGCAGCCGGTGTTATTCATCATAGCTTCCTAAATCCAGGAGAAACAATTGCGGCAGAGAGATACTGTAAGGAAATTGTCAAAATGAACCAGAAACTCCAACAACAACAAGCATTAGTCAATAGGAAGGGGTCTATTCTTCTTCACGACAACGTTTGGTCACACATCACACGTCTGACAATGCAACTGTTGAACGAACTTGGCTACGAAACTTTTAGTAATCCACCATATTTACCTGACCTCTCGCCCACTGATTATCACTTTTTCAAACATCTTGACATTTTCTTCCAGGAGAAATACTTCAAAAATGAAGGGGATGCTAAAATTGCCTTCAACGATTTCATCGCCTCCAGAAATCCAGAATGTTATGCAACCGGAATAAATAAACTTGTGGAACGTTGACAAAAGTGTATTGATGCTAATGGTTTTTATTACGATTAATTAAGTTTTTTTTAGCTTTTTTCCAGATATAATATATTTATAACATTTTATTATAACAATTCATTTCTTACAAACTGTATGTATTTAAGCAATCAAAGTAACATATAAAACATTGCCATTGGCTTTTATGATGGCTTCAAGACGCGTAGACATGAAGTTCACGCATGCCTTACAGAGTTCATCCGTTATCTCTGTATCCCAGACATACTTGATAGCTTCTTTCAGCTTTGCAATTGATGTAGGACGTCTTAATGAGACTCTTTTTTTCAAAATAGTTCATATTTTTCTGATGGGGTTGCAGTCTGGAGAATTTCCTGGCCACTAAAGAAGTTCAATAGCGTTCTTTCGAAACCACTCCAGGCGCTTTCTGCCAGGCGCTTCACCTTCACCACTTTTATTAACATTGGCTTTCTGGCTGGCTTATAGGCTGATAGATTCATCAATTTTTATCCTACTGACCTTCACACCTGACTCCTGTAGATTAACCCTAATGTCACGGGTGCCATTCGTCGAATTACGCGGTCATCGGCTGGTGTAGTTTTCTTCGGAGCACCTGCTCTGGGTGCATCACGGAATGATGCTGACGTTTCATACTTTACAATTGCTCCATGGACGACAGTCTTGGATATTCCCAGTAGACTGGCAATATTCCTTTCACTTAGGCCTATGCTCTTGAGAGCAATAACCTATGAACGTTTTGTAGGAGAGAGGCTGCATCGCTTACCCATCGTCTACGGATTATTCTAAAACACAAAAAATTACCATAAATATGTAGTATGATTGTTATTTAACAAATATATTTAGAAAACTACACAGCATAAATGCAGTAAATAAAAAAATCACATAACGATGCAAATAATCAATCAAACCAATGAGTAGTAGCCATATGGTGATATCTGTGTAAAGGTCAAGATCAAGATTGCTAAAACATTACAGAAAGTCCCTAAGCACATATTATACATCATCAGATAACTAATTAACTAGAAAAAGTTAATAAAAATTGACTTGCATAAAAGTAAACGCTGTAGTAAGTCATGTGTACTATAATATGCAAAAATAAAGCATTTTATAAATTAGGGTTACTCACCTAGATGACCAGCAACGTCAAAGATTTTCTACAAAATGATCAACTTCTTCGTCAAATTCAAGCTCTATTGGAAAAACTTTAGGAAAAACAAAACTTAGTGTCTATTATTGAAAGTTAAAGTAAACAAATGCCAAAGATGATTAAGAAATAGATTTAATTTTGGTGGTCTTATGTTAAGCACTGCATTTTATGGAAATTAAGGAAAACATGATATCTAGAGACGATGACACTCCTAAAGTAGTAGATGGATTAAGCAATTTCCTAGTTAATACCGAAGACTGTGACACTCTAGAGCCAAATCAAAGATCGAGATGACAAGTTATTGATGTGAATATTAAGTCTTTTAATCAAACTGGTATACGTTGACAAAGAGTTTAAACTAACGAACAGTGTCTGCGATTATTCGTCCGCATCGTAAAACCGGTGCAGTACAAGGAAAATCAATAGAAAGCTCACGAAATGTCGTAATGAAACAGGAAGTACTCAGTAAAATTGATAATATAGTCGAGGAAAACAACGTCAGTACACTTAAAGAGATTGTTAAAAATCTTGCTTTTGATGGAATTACAATTTCCAAATCTTCGGTCGAAAATGGCTTACATCAATTACGTGTAACTTTAAAGTGTGCTAGACCAGAGTTGGACCAGGTTAACGATCCAGACAAGGTCCAGTAAAGGTAAACTTTTGCATTTGATTTTACACGGAATTCGTCTGTATATAAAAGAGTGTTATTTAATCGATGAGTGTCAACAATCAAATACGTCCTACGAGATCAAGATCTGTACAGGGTATACGAGCTACTGTTGTTATTCCGACAGTACGAGGAAGAAATGTTATCCTAATATCTTGTGATAGTAGCGCTGGAGTTTTCCATTCTAAAATAATTGATGATGGTACTTTCACTGCAGTTAAATTTATTGATTATTTCTGTGAGGTTGTCAATATTTTTACCTCGAGGGAATGAAAATAATATATTCTTTTTTAAATATTTAAATTATGATAATGATTTAGAAAATTATACTAATGACTTGGAAATGGTATATATTTGTTACGAATTTTATCAAAAACACTATTAAAATACTTTATTTTGATGAAAGTAAGCTGTTTAAAAAATTCCGAAAAGAACAACTGGAAATAAAATATAACAAAATTCTTTAAAGTAAGTTGTGAAACTGAAAATGACGTAATTGTAAAATCCATTAAAGCATGTTGATAATTGACTTTGAAGATGCTCCAAAAGATCATATTGGAAAATGGATTATTTTATATTGATTGAAGGAAAGAGTCTTAATGGCATACATCGACCTATCATAATACTTACTTCTTTCAATAAGTATCCGGTATGATAAAGAAAACGAAATTCAAAAGAGCCATTTTTATAACACAACAAGCCTAACGTATGTAGACATAATTTTTCAACATAATATCCATTTTGCTCCATCCACTTCTGCCAACGAATAATCAACTCAGAAAACGCCTTTTTGAAAACTTCCAAACTCTCAATTTATGGTATAAGATCAGTACATCTATTGTTTATACGAACCAAAATATTTGAAGTCACCTGTATTAAGTTTTACACAATTTATTTAATTCAAATAAAACCATATATTATAAAGTTTTGGCCATTTTGTCAAAGTACGTTTTAATGTATCCTATTTAGAAATAAGACAGTTATTTATTGATCTGTTTTGATAGATCAATCAATATTCTTTTCTCTGAATTGATATTTTAGTTCTTAAGATAATTATTAAACAAACTATTTTATTTTAAATAACCTCACCAGATAGGATAATAAACAATGCCTTATTTTCTATCATGAAACCAAGAACGCTTTTCGGAACTAAGTTGCATCTATTTCTTCGAAAAAAACTTGTCACTGTCAATTTCAATTAATCCGTGTTTGATATAAACTTAACTTTTCTAAATCCAGATTGTATGTGTTATACTAGAGCTCCCCAAAGCCGTTCTGCACTTGAATAGCATTAGCGCAGTGTTGTATCTCAGAGGAATGTTTTTTAGCTTTAATTATTGAAAATTCTTTTCTGATTTTTTTCTGATCTGTGGGTGATTGATTCATCCACAGTTGCAACAAATGACCAAGATTTAATAAACAAAATGATACAAGTTTTGTCATAAATGGGTTTTTAAAGTTAAACAAGCAACAAAATCGTGAGAAAAAATTTGATTTAGAGAAGATGTCGATATTGATTTTATATCCGCGGCTGTTGAATTATTATCATTTTTAGCAAATGGTGGAAGAATTTGTTTTGTGCTCAAAAGAATCAAATCAAGACTGTATCTTATTCAAAATTTTTAATTTTCTTCGTTGTTGCAATTTAAAACCGAATGCAGCATAAGCCCGATTAATACTGTGCTGTTCACAAAATACTCCACAAAAGTTGCTTTAAATAGATTTGTTTTGATATTGTATTATATTATATATTTTGTTCTTATATTGTTTATGAATATAAATGTAATGGTGCGATGTCACATACATTGGAGAGACTGCCCGTTATCTCTCTAAACGAATCCAAGAACATGTTCTAAAAGAGAGTAAGAGCAATATTGCAAATCATATGAAAAAACGCAAATGTGATGTTAGTATTTCAAGATTTTATAGTTATTTGGAGTGGGTGTCGTGTGAAGCATTGTTAATTAGGTTCAATGAGAAATCAATTCAATTGAGAATCAATGTTCAATCGGCAGTCTCAACCAGCTTATTGAGAATTTCTGATTAGTGCGATTTCATGTTAACGATTACATAATCATTATTTTCGTGTTTATATACAGGTGAATTGATTATTAATTAGTGACCTGAATAGGACGGTAGATCCGTCGAAATATATTGTCTTAAAATATATTTTTAAATGGATGAATTTCGTTTGATAAAAATTATTATCCGGATTTCATTTTAAATAGATTATTTCAAAGAACGAACTGCTATTTTTTAAAAGTCTATTTATATTTAGCAGTGCTATCGAATCGAATCGCGACTTAAGTCATCAAACCGACTAGACTAGGACTCGAATCGTGACTCGTTAAAAAATATTGACTCGACTCAAGAAAAATACAACTGACTCGACTTGTGACAGGAATTTTAAAGGTTTCTTATTCAACTGGACTAGAGTTTCTTGATTGACTTTTTAGATTTAGTAAATATGACTTTTAGGGCTCATGACTCTTAAAAAATTTTAGCGACTCGACTAGTAAAATATTTAGTGTCTCTACTCGTGAAATGTAAGAGCGACTTGACTCGATCTTATACTCCTGAAACGTTTTAGAGACTCGAATCGTAAAATTTGCCAGGAGACTCGACTCGAGACTTGACTCGTGCAATATTTAGAGCGACTCGATTTGACTCGACGACAACACTGATATTTAGTACATAAATTAGAATATAGCACATTTTAGGAGGGGTAGCATACTGTTTATTTGATGCCACTTTGTAATCGCAGTTCTCAGTAATTAATTTGGTTTGTAAATTGCATAGTCTAAAAGTCGGGATATCCGGAGTTCTATCGGGTCTAAAATTTCCCTGAGAATTTAAATCATGTGTATTTATTAGTACATAATCATTTTAGTATCGTCTTAATGTTGCTGTTTTCTTTACCAAAATTTTATAAAACAGTGTTATTTTACAATTTTGATTTCATAATTAAATTTTCCTAAAGGTTATGAAGAGGAAGAATTGCGAAATCTATCATCCTGTACATTTGTCTCTCGTTGCCCAGCGGATTATTTCCTTCCACTTGATGCTCCATATGAAGTGGAAAATTTTCCCATATTACATTCAATTAACAGATCGTTTTATTTAGACCAATAAAAATGTATTTCGTGTTGTTTTACATCATTAATACATCCTTATTTCAATGTTTTTTCAACAAAAGAAATAGTTATATCAATGTTTCAATTCTGTAAACAGCATTGCTGAATGATAATTGTTGGTTGAATAAAAAATCCTCTTCTTTTATGATAATGCCACAGTTTCTGTCAGATTGATTCATTTTGCAAATCGAACAACATTTTACAAACTCTCCCTGAGTTCCAGAAAATATTGATTTACACAAGCAGCAATTATTGAGTGTTGGGTTCGAATTTCGATGGTGAGCACAAGGATACAATTTTGAATTGGGGTCATTAAATACTGGGTTACCACAGTAAAAACAACTGCTTTTGTTCGGTCCGTAAGGGGATAGTTCGCCCATTTTATTTGCACAAAAAACGCACATCATTAATTCCTTTTTTTGTCCGGGAATCTCGCATTTGGGATTTATACAGCGCATACTTTGCATTATTCTTCCTCTCGTATAAGGTTGTTTTATGATGACTGATGATCTTTTGCTTCTCATGAAATTGATCAATCGGTTTCGTGCGTTCGACTTGATAAGATGATAAACGTAATCATTGAGAAACATGTCATCGCCTTTGTCGAAAACGTTATCGAAACGACTTTCGAGAAACAATGAAATTTTAGAATGAAGAGTTATTTTAAAACTGTCCTCCATTGCAAGCTCGGCTTCTATTGATTCTCTCATGACTCGGTGTCTTAATTTTATTAATGGTAAAGGGATTGAATGGATTTGCAAGAAACCTTTCAACTGCCATACGGCATCAGACCATACCGAATGACTGATTGGCTGTGGGAATTCCAACAACGCTGCTAGAATGTCTTTCACTAAACTCTCCCATAAACCTGCCCGAGATACTACTAATAATTGCAAAAGTGTTTTTAAAACATTGGATTGGTCTTGGTCCGTAAGTCTTTTGATAATCATTCTATTTAGATCGGCAATAGTCGATGGTAGAGTCGTAATATGTTTAGTAAGAGTTGAATAATCTCCGTAAATTCGTAATTCTTCACACGCAGAAAGAAGCCACAGTGGGTTGGCAGCATTTTCGAATTTCATCAATTCATCCATTTGTTTTGTATTAAGTCGTTTACCGAAATTTTTCAAGTAATCACTCACAATATCGATCAATTGGCTTCTTTCCATCTTTTCAACACTTATTTGGTGAAGAAAATATTCATCATTCACCAATTTGGAATACATTGAGCTGGAATTCGTGTCACATAAACATGAAATAATAAGAATTATATTTTTTTGTGTTGTTTTAGGTATCTGATTTTGGATGTCCGTATCCCACAGTTCGTCTATGGCGTCGATGAGAATCACCATTTTTGGAAGATCTTGTTTTAGTAAAATTTCTTTTAATCCTAACTCTTTATTGTCATCATTGTCATTAAATGATATATTTAATGTTGATTCCATGTAGCTTTTCAGTCTTTTTATAACGTTAGTAAAACTGTGACTCATGCTCGAAGCTCCACAAAAATGGTAGAAGATATTTACGTTTTCTTGAGTGAGATATTCGATAAAGTTGCTCATAATTGTCGATTTTCCTGATCCAGCCTCGCCTGTGAGAATGATAATTGGATTTTCTGTTTTATCGGAATTTTCCATATTTATCATTTGTTTTTTAAAAATATCAATATATGAAGACCTTTTCAATGAATTTTTGATAATATACATCAAGTATGATTTATGTATCATGTCTTCACTCTGATCCTGGGTTCCAATGGAAAGATTGTGCGTATTTTTAAAATTTAAAATCTTATCTTTAAAATATTCTTCAATAAGATTGGAAAAATTATCAAATTCAGAAAACATTAAACGTTCTTTTCCGGAGACTGGGTCGACAGTCGTCTTGTTATATTTAATCTCGTACGATTTAACACAGCCGAGATTGGAAAAATGCTTTTCAATAAATCTTTTTTGCTCTGCAACATTGTATTTCATGATGAGATCACTTTCTTCGAAATACTGTAGGTGATTTCTGGGAAGACTGGACAATATATTATCAGATCTAATCAGAAAAAGACTGTTTTCTGTTCCGCTTCGTAAAACTCCATGTACGATTTCCATCAAAGTGACTGAACTGTCTTCTATATAATTATATCTAAAATATTTAATTCACATTAATAATTCTTTTTTATATAAATAATATATTTACATTAGTAATAATGATTACAACCTCACAATTACTATCGAATCACTAATTATGTTTTTAAATTGTGTATGGATGTGGTGTGTTTATTTCAGTGTGCTGAAATTGGAATTGTGATTCTCCAACCTTGTTGGAAAATTGGTGCTTTTATGTTGTAACAACGAATAACAAATCTATAAAATTTATTTTTCACTAATAAATACTTTTAAATTGATATTAATTAAACAAATAATTATCTATATTTTTCATGTTAAATATTTCATTTAATAAATAAATTTAAGATGTAACATATGTATTGTCGATAATTGATCATTCAAACATAATTTACATTTTTAAAATGAATGAAAATTTAATGACGCGATAAAATTTAAATTTATAAAGTAATAATAAAAGGTAATTTCTAATATAATTAACATTTTTCAAAAATTCAAATAAACATATTTAACGTTTCAATTAAAGACATTTTTGATGTTTGAATTATTTTAAAATTAGTTCAATTATTTTTTATAATTTTATGAAATATTTTAAAGTTAAAATAATAATAAATGTTAGAAAATTTTTTTGAATAAAAAAATTTATTAAAAATTTTTGAAATAACACAATGAAAAATGGTGAAAGAACTTTTGAGAGTTGTGAAGACTCAAAATGTAAGAGAAATAAATTTTGTAAAGTAATTGTGTCGGTGCTCTTAATAAGGTCATTACCGAATTGTTTTTTTATCTTTTGTAGAAGGAAAAATTAATATTATTAGGTTGATGCAAAAGAAATGGCGTTTTTTAACCGTCAACTTTAAATGAACATAACTTTCTCAGAATTAACTTTATTAGTCAAAATAAAAACCTTTACATTGAACACACTGTTGTCAAAGGGAAACAAGTCTTTTTATTCCAGTTTCATAAAATTCTGGAGATTTGGAGGCGATGAGGTCGTCCAAGGCTCTTTCAGCATCTCCTTGGTTTCTGAAGCATTTTTTTGCGAAGGAACTGGCTGAAATGTTTGAAATGGTGAAAGTCTGTAGGAGAAAAGTCTGGTGAGTACGCTGGATGGGGCAAAGTTTCGTATCCTAGTTCATTTAACTTCAGCATGGTATTTCTTGCAAAATGTGTACGAACGTTGTCATGCAAAAAAATTGGCCCCTTTCTATTGAGTAATGGCGGCCGTTTTTTGTAGTTCTTGGTGCATTTTGTCAATTTGCTGACAATACTTTTTCGCTGTAATTGTTTCGCCTTGTTTTAGGAAGCTGCAATGGATTAAACTGTGTGCGCATCACCAAACAGTTACCATGACTTTTTTGGTGTAATTTTGGCTTCGGGAAAGGCTTTGGAGCCTCATTGAAATCCAACAACTGAGCTGAACGTCACAGGGTGTCATATAGGATCCATTTTCCATCGCACGTTACAATTCGATCCAGAAACGGGTTGCTTTGATTACGCAAAAGCAGAGAAGAACACACGTTAAAATGACGATTTTTTTGATTTTCGTTTAATTCGTGCGGCACCCACTTGTCCAGCTTTTTCACTTTCCCGATTTTCTTCAAATGGAGAACAACTATTGATTGGTGAACGTTGAGTTCATGAGCAATTTCCCGTGAATTTTTATACGGGTCAGCATTGATTAACTTCTTTAAGTGTTCGTCGTCAACTTGTGATGGTCGACTACGTGTTCTTCATCTTCAAGGCTCTCGTTGCCACTAGGAAATTTAGAAAACCAACTTTATACTGTTTGTAAATTAGTGGTATGTTGTCCAGATACATTGTTAATATTCCAAGCCGTTTCTGTCACTTTTCGACCTAGTTTGAAATAGTAGAATAAAATTATTCTTATTTCCTTCTTTTCTAACATTTCTAAAATAAAATAAATACACCTTAAATTAACAACAATAATGTCATACTTGGTATCAAAATATAGAGTAAAGTTTAAGCTTTAAAGTAAATTTAAATA
>MQRK01162355.1:0-11990 GCA_001938485.1 Girardia tigrina | reverse complement strand
TGTATACACCCGTTACATTATTTAAATGTTATAACTATTCTGCTGTAAATGTCATAAATTTATCAAATATATTGTGCTAAAATGTGAGAGTCAACAGACTTTTGTCCACAGCTGTAGGAATAATTTAATAAATAAAATTCAAAAATCATATTTCAAAATATACAAATATATTTTAAGCATCAACCACATATACTCCTTTTTTGTTTGAGATTCCGTAAAATTCAATAATTAAGGAAATCAAAACAATTAAACCTAAATAAATTTTTTTTACAAGTTTATTAATTTAGACGGATTGACCGTCAAAATCCAAAAAGATGAATATTAAAAAAGTACTTACATAGTGCAGTACTGATTTTGTATTCTTCAAAACACTTAATAAAATTGTAGAATATTGTTTAAACGATTAGTGTAGAATACAGAGACATTATAATTAGCGCTCTACGTGACAGAAAATACTTAATCCGATTGCACAGAATTTTAAAATCTTGATGTTTTATAATGTTTATACGGTTTTGGGTCATTTGTCGCTAATTCTTGCGTCAAATTGTCGCTGCATGGCATCATGAGAAATACATCAAATCGAGATTAAATCAGTTACAGTGGAACCACACTTAACAAGCATAATTCGTTCCAGTACCTTACTCGTTACTCTAGTTACTTGTTAAGCAAAACAATTTTTTTCATATACAAAAATGAAATGTCATTAGAAAACTATCGTTATGCGAAACATCGCTCACTATAAGAATGAATTTGTTTTATGCTCACCCGGCATATATGACGGGTCTTTTTCTATTACTCACATAGTGCAGTACTAATTTTGTATTCATCACATCTTAAAAACACTAAAAGCGTTGTAGAGAGGATTGTTTAAACGATCATTGTAGAATCCACAGATATTACATATAACGCTTCAAATGTCAGAAAACCCTCATCGTGTGATCACTAACAAATTTCTTTATCGACCTTTTAATACCGTTTACCCGTTTGAGTTTAACAATGAAGATGTAATTTAAGGTTTAAATTATACCTTCTGATTTTATGAAATAGTGTCTTAATTTACCTTATTAGTTGAAAGCAACTTCAGTAATATTTCAACGTAAATTATTAAATAACAATTCAAATTGAATTTATCCAAATGATTATATTTTTTTATACGTTTTATTGGTATAACAATAATTACAAATATCAGTTTCTTTAAAAAATTAAGAAAATAAAAATATCCTACGTATGTCTTGTTATTGATTTTATGAATGACCACAAAACGTCGTTTGCCGGCCACTAAAGGGGATGTCATATAAATAAATATCGATTAATATTTTAATTTTATAAAATATATTATTGATAATAGATTTTAGGAATATTAAAATTTAAATATAATAATTTAATAAAGGCTAAAATTACTGCTTACCAACAGATTATAAACTTCTCCAACAAAGCAAAATCTCATTAATGGAAAAACTCGATAACCTAAAGTTTTCGCTAACAGAGCTCCTTCGAAAATATAAACTTTTTGGCAAATTATTCTTCGATAAACGAATTTCTCTGATAATGAAACTTTTCTGGTAAATAATTCAATAATTAA
Organism: Girardia tigrina; assembly: GCA_001938485.1. Lineage (NCBI taxonomy): Eukaryota > Metazoa > Platyhelminthes > Tricladida > Dugesiidae > Girardia > Girardia tigrina. The sequence continues at coordinate 10,408 of MQRK01162355.1, read as the reverse complement.
ACTTCTTAGTGATATAAACTTTTCTTCTTGATGAGGGAAACAGTAGCTAAATTTATAAAATAAATTTCTATATATTAAAAAAAGGTTTACCTAAATTTATAAAATAAATTTCTCAAAAAATCTTTCTAGGTTAACTTTTTTAGAGGAAAAGAAAAATGCGTGGCGCATGTGGTATTTTGTTATGGAATGCTGATTTAGAAGTTTAGGTTTGAGCCTACAATAATACTGCAAAAATCTCTTAAACTTATAGATAACAGATATTTAAATTTTTAACTTATAAATAATAAATATTTAGATTTTAATTTACAGTAATATCAAATAACTAGTAATATAAATATTATTATTATTTTTTATTATTATTATTTTGATTTTTTTCTTTTTTTTCGTTTCTTTAAATGTAAAATATTTAAAATTTGTGTCATTTAAATTTTTTAATTTTTATTCTTCCTTGCTTATTTGATAGCAAATATGTCGGTCATCTTAAACGGAAATATTTTCCGGGCAGTAAACCAGATGAAAGGCAAAACTGCAGATAAAAGTACCACAGTCATAACCATTGGTTTGCAGTGGGAATTGCAACTTTTGAAACATCTTTTGGATCTTTCAGAGATGGGAGTGTCTTCAGATTATTCATAAAGTTTTTAAATAGTTCCGGCACAAACCACCCGCACCCATGCTGCTCCGCTCTCATATCCACAATTAGCATGTAAGATCAGGTATAAATTTCCCTAAAAAACAAAACAGAGAGACAACAAAAATAACTCAAAATTACAAAAACTTCAATAAGTTCAAATCAACTAATCGTAAACTTATCATAATCAAAGACAGGTTAATACAATACAGAGTATTGTTGAATCAATTATTTATCCTCAATTGTGGATTAGAAGGTTTTTTAGCCAAGCAACAAGCGTATAAATCACCAACATAAATATTGGTGAGTCAACCGCTCGAATTTTTATTATAGTTATTTATTTGTCTTTTTAAAAGATAATTTGACATTGTTTAGTTGATTATTAATTTGAACATTAATTAATAATTTGAACAAATAATAGATATTAATCACAATTTTTATAAATATAATAAGGTATGGTGATATGGAAATTACTTCCTCTTGAGCTTCCTTGTAATTAGTAATAAAATAACATTTAAAGTAAAGTATTTGGGGCTAGTTGTTCTAACACTCCATCGAGTTGCAGGAGGTTCTGTGTTAAGGACTTTTATAAATCTTTTCAGGAAGGACCTTTGCCCATCAACTTTGACTTCAAGTCCGTTCGAATGCCGGACTTTTCTAATAAATATTATTAGTATTTCTTGTTGGTTTCGTTTTCCTTTCTTTTTTCGGTTATTTTTCGGCTTTATTATTTCACACTTAGTAAATAAGCAATTTCCTTTGCATTTAATTTTGAAAACTGTCTTAAATCGTTTTCCATGGAATTATCGGTCCTTTGATCAACAAACAATATTTCTTTTAATGTACTATAAACGCAATCGAAATTGGACAATATTGTATGATCAAAGATTGATTGCTGATAATACTGACGTTTCGTTTGTTATAATCCAAATAGTTCATCAGATGAAGCTACAAAACATTAATAAAGAAAATGTATAGAAAATATTAAATTAAATATATATGTCATACAATAGTTAAGAAAACAAATATTAAAACATTGACAGCAAAAGATAGTTACAAACACAAATTATTTATAGAATACTTTATCACGGATATATGCTCATTGAGACACCGCTGGTAACAAGTATTCGCAAAATATATACGCTTGCGCAACTCATCCCGGTAAGGTTCTAGACTTTTGCGATCATGTGCCATTGCTGCATCCATAAAGGCGATCTGGACAATGTGCTGCAATACCATTTGATGAACCTTCTTGTAACTTATATAGTTTCGACTTCATTGGTTTTCTTCTTCATTGTTTTGGGGTGGTTGGCTATTAGATTTCTCAGAGTTTTCAATTTCAACAGATTAGACAGAAAAATATTAGACAGTTTCGGCACATTAAGTGCACTTATTGAATCCTCGCACAGTGCATCATACAACCAACAGAAATTATTTGTACGATCAGCAACAAAATGAACCCAATGTTTTGAACTTTAAGTGGACAGATAATAAGGTGTTTTCGGTTAATATCATATTTAGTCGTTCCAATTCAGCTAGATAAATCAGGAGTCTGTTGAGAATTATTAGATAAAATTTTAGCAACTCCAGAGGAAATATAAGCAATTTTTGAAAAACCAATGAATGTACTAAAGAAAACATTAATGTTTTAACTGTCAATTTAGTTTGCAGATCCTGATTGGTCAGGAGATTCAATTTTGATTTATGGTGTCATTTAATTGTTCTTTCTTTTCAAAAATAACAATTTTCAAATTGTGTACTAGTTTAGCTTTGGGGTTGAGCTTCAAGAGCATTACGTATTTCATCAATATTACTACTATCTTCACCTTCATCCTTATCTTTATCATTTTCATCTTGAGATTTATTACCAGATTTAATTATTATTTTATTATCTATTAAAAGCCTAATGTATATTAAGTCTTATGGCTTCAAGGAAAAAACCTTCTAGATGCTTACTTTTTAAAACTATGTTTAAATTATTTTTATTTCTTTTTTTGACCAGATACTTAATCCGCACTACTGGCTTCATTTCCTCCATCTTTTAACTATTCGATCTGATAACAAGAAAAAATGTGATGTTAATCCAATTTGTGTCCCTCATTCCAACTAGGTTGTGCAACAAACTTCGAAATAAAATAATGGATCTTGAATCAGAATCTTTTACTTTTCCTTCTGAATGTCCTTGAATTATTAATAATTTAATTGTACGATTTATAGTACTTTAGTGCTTTAATTTCCTTTTCCAAATTAACATAATCATCAAAACAATAAAAAATATCATGTCTTCTCATCTTTATCATTTTCATCTTGAGATTTATTACCAGATTTAATTAAAAAATATCATGTCTTCGTATTACCAGCTACTTATGTCGTTTCTTTTTTCAAACCAAACACTACATCACCATTCAGAGAGAGTCGAGGTACAAGTCACTACAGGGTGCTGGGCCCATTTTTGAAACGGGGCGGCATGTTACTCGACTTTCGCTCACACTCAATACACGCTTGGCGCCAACCTTGGGAAATCCCTTTCATCAAAAATTTTGATAAAATACCACTTAATTCATTCATAAAAAGAACAACAACCATTCGATTATTATCCATCACAACACTCACATTCAAAATATGGACTCTATCAAACACACTCTGACACTCATCCATCAGAGGAAGAATTCTCGAGATCTACACACAAACCCACGACCCAGATAACCACTCATTAACACCAGAGCGCCGCAACCACGCTCTGCCACCATAAAACTTTTTTTGACATGTCAGGGTCCTCTGATCTGTGTCTGGAAAATAAAATAATGAAATTGATAGTTTAATAATGAATATTTTATTGATAAAATAAATAAATGTTAAAAACATCTACCTTAATGATGCCTCTGGATTTTCTTGAACTGGTTGTGTCTAAATTTGGATGACCAGGATGAGAGTGGGTCCAGTGTGCAATAATTTTTCTGACTACAATTTAATGTATTGTGCACGAGGTGATTAACAGTCAAACCGTTCACATAATTTACTTTCACTGCTCTTATGACTGAAACAGACAGCTCGCTCTCATAATACCATACATAGGCCATAACATGATACTTAATCGTAAATTTGCTTTAATCAGGCATCTCGAAATAATCGACTAAAACAAAAATCAATCAATAAAGTAATTTATCAATTAAAAAATATTTTCTTTTCAAAATCGTTTATTTATTTTCATAATAATTTCACGTATTTAAACACATGAAATAAATGATTATTCAAACAAAACTCAATTTTCACGATAATATTTCTTATAATGTCGATAATTCTTTTTTTCCAAATTCAATTCTCGCTAATAATCGTTTTTCACTACTTATAACTTTACTTTTCTTTTAAAATCAAAAACAATATTTTTTTTACAATTTACAACACATAAAATTAAAAAATATAAAAACACAAAAATATCAGATTTTTTGAATAGTGAGAAGTAGAGAGCGCGGGATCAATTGATATAAATTTACATATATATTGGGTTTAACACATAATTTAATCCTTTTAACTTATGATTTAATCTTTTTAACAAATAAATTAATCATTTTAACAAATAAATCAATCCTCGCGTACATTGCTATAAATAGTAATGTATAAGATTTAATTACCCTAAAATGACTATTCCAACTCACAAAAGGTACCTTTCTAGGAAACACGAAGCAAAATATTGATAAATACAACTCAGGTGAAAGCGTGAAGTTTATTTCAAAAGAGTTGGAGATCAACTACAAAACCTCCATGATTGTAGTAAAATTATACAAAGAAAGAAAAAGAGAAACTTTGTATGCAAATGAATATTAATATATATATATATATATATATATATATATACTATAATTATATTATAATTATAATATATAAATTTGTGATAGTTGAAACAAATTCCACGTTGCGATTATTATTTTAAATTTGATTTTTATGTGTAAAACTAATAAATCGAAAAATAATTTTTTATATCCATTTTCTTGATGATAAAGCTTCACCTGGAGAAGAGAAATTTTGATATCTTTTGTAGAAAGGAAGGTTACTACAATATTTATAATAAATTTATTATATTATCAGTAAGGCATGCGCTTTACCGCTGTCAGTGGAATTTAATAGAGTACCCCTCTAACTGATTGTTAACTTAGTGGGTACCTCTAACACACACACACACACACATATATATATATATATATTTAATATTAAAATATTTAATAAGCAAATTAACATAAAAATATTTTACCCTTTAAATCAAAAAAAATAATAAATTATTCAGGTGAGATAAAAATTTAAAATTAACCCCTCATATACATAATATTGATTTTAAACTAAAATTGATTTTAACACAAATTCTTATACTTAACATATATATATGTATATATAGAATGACTCACCTATCAGATCGACAGCAGGGACTAGTGAGTTATTTTATATGTGGTATAAATTGCTAAGCTAATGTAACGAGTTAGTTAAATGAGCTTAGCAATATCAAAAATAAAAAAATAAACGAAGGTTTAAAATAACTATATTATTAGAAAAAAATCTATAACATTATAATTATAACCGGTACAGATTAATAATGTAAACGATACTTCTGGATTGTTTAATATAAATGAACCGATATTCTCTGCCTGATGTTTTAGTCAATAATATATTCTGGATCGTCGAGTATAAATAAAACGAACATTTCGTGTCAAAAGTTGTTGGAAATTATGAATTTGGAGGCAAAAGTTGTTAAAAAAAGCTTCAGTCTTACTAAAATTCGGCATATAATTTTAATGTAATTTTCTAATTCTATTGAATTATTGATTTAATTCGTATTTTTTATTATTCGTGTTTCCGTTTATTGTTTTACGAGAGATTTATTTCATTAGACATGATTCAAAATTTTAATAGAAACTTGTTAGAATACTTGCATGAAATTATAAAATAATAAATTAAGACGTGTATTGACAGTCTTCATTTTCTTGATAAGACATGCGATAATCTTCAGACAAAACGAACATTCATTCATCGCAATTTATAAACCCAAAATAACGCTCAAATAATAATTACGCAAAAATAAAATTTTTTTTTAAAAAAAATCAATTTTAAAATTTCGGTTTTAAATTCATTATAAAGGCTTTTATTAATTATCAATTTTTTTCATTTTTTAATTATCAATTTCAATATTTTTTGTGATATTTATAATGATATTATATTTATTAAAGAATTTTATGCGAATTAAAAATTTAATAATTGTGTCTGAAAAAAGTATAGCAAAAAATTCATCAAACAATCGTTTGTTTTGTTTCTTGAAGGGATTTTTTTAATGCAAAAAAATCATATAATTGATTTGCTAAAGAATGTATAGTATTATTTCTTTTTAATTCATTAAAAAAGGGTCTTGTTTTTTTAAATCATTATTATTATTAAAAAAATCTAGATAACATTAAGTGTTAATTTTGTTATCTGAAATAATTTTTTCAACATTTTTTTGAATAAATTATTACAAATGAAAGAATTAAACAAAAATAATCAAATCATTATCAAATAAATTATTTAAAAGTTATCATTACATAACATATAAATATGTAATCAATTAATATTACCGATCGGATCCATGTCCGGTTGATGTGCCCGGTATGTCGATATCAGGTTTGCTGATTGATGTTCCCGTCGGTAGGTTCGCTGTACCATCGGTTGCGGGTTGTCTCGTCGGTTGTTCAGTCGAGTCAACTTGATGGTGTTTCAGTTCAGAAGTGTCGGTCCGCTGTGTGATCGGTTCTTTTTTATCCAGTTGCAACGACATCTTCGCCAATGTTAACAAAATGTCGGCAATCTCATTCAGCTTCTCCTTGTTGTTTCCATTGAGAATTTCCTTTGGGATTGTCGCGATCGCTTCTAGTAGTCTTCTTGTTGTTTGAGAAATTTCCAGATTGAGTGATGTCATAGTAAAAGGCGATAGGTGTTTTATTGAGCTTTGCGAAAAATTCACAAAAAAATTTTCGCCGTTTTTACTCGAGCATCCCCTTGATGAAGCTCAGGATCACCTTTGTTTGGGAGAGATCACTTGGGCCCTCCTGGACGAGTTGTAGGACCAGATGGATCAGGAAAATCATCTTGCCAAACTCGTTCATCAGTTCATGGTACTTAATTGTGTACTCAGGTTTAATACCAAAGTAAGCTCAAGTGTCCTCGGACAGCAGGTGCGGTTAGTCACATATCTATCTCAGAACATTCAATTCCTTAAATGAGGATTTCTTTTACTTCTCCAAGATCACAATCTTCACCTCGTTTTCATCCAGGAATTTGCGATAAATCTTGATCTGGATATTGATCATCGGAATACAGATGACCAGTTCGTCTTTTTCAGAAGTGTTGGCCCAATGACTTAATATTTACCCATTTTATCACTTCTTACTTTGTTACCAGGAATTCATTCTGTTCTTGAAACGTTCAGTCCGTTTTTCTCCTATCTGTTTTTGTTCAGCTGTAGCGCCCTTCTTCCTTGAGGCCGTGATCGGGTTTTGTAACTCACTCGTGAAAATATTGTGTGGCTCGAGCAGGCTGCCATAAAAGGTGAAGTCGAAAAATGCCCACAGCTCCTTCAGATTGTTTAGCACCGCTGTGCCTATGAGAACAAGCCGCTGTCGCATTTACCGATTGAAAGGTCTTGGACAAGGGGTTCTTGATCTTGTGGCCCTCGTACAGAACGAGCACGTTCCACTTATACCTGGCGTCATTTCGTTTATTGAGCTGCTGCCAGCTGTTGATCACCATTCCATACGTGGTGATCAACACACCGCCTCTCGCCTCAAGCCAGATTATTGCTTGTTGTCTTTTACGCACAAGATGAACATAACAAAAGGCACCCAATTAGCGATCTGTCTTTTAATGGTTGAGAATCCATTTAGGGACTATTATCAGAGCAGATTTGAATGATTCGCTATCTAATAATTGTTTGAAAAACCATATGATTTGTGCGGTTATTATCTGAAAAATTATAAATAATTACAAATTGATTAATTAATAATCATAAATGATTTTGTTGCATATGGACAACAAGGCATTACTTAATGTATTTTTTATTTATAATTTTTTATTATTGATTTATTTTTATTTATTATCTATATCAATTTGAAGTAGAGGTATCGAATATCTGATGAATCACATAGTGAATTGAAACACTTTTATACATGCTACGTCATTTCAATCGCATTATGATATTAATTTAACAAAAAAAGAGTTTATTTTTTTCTGAATTTTTTTTGTTTGTCTTCATGATCATCGATCACTAATTCGGTAATCACTGCAAGCTGTATATGACAGCTTAATTTGAATCATAACTATTCAGTATCTTTAAATATTAGCCCTTCAGTTGGTAAGGTATTTAGGTTGTGTAAGCCTGTCCACGAAGAAGATTGCTTCCAAAGGATAACAGTTCTTGAAGATCCTGGTACCTAAAGCTCCTACAATGAATGTAAATAACAACACTGTCGGATCGTTGTATCGGTTCTCGATGAAATCTCTGAGAGGGGCATAATATTCAAAGTTATCTCCATTAGTCCTTTCAAAATGTTCTTTTTCATCAAATGGACATTTTACGTCGATCAGAACAATTCTTTTGCGCTCAGGAAAGTAAATCTGCAATGTATATACTTGCTGTATTATATACATTTTTGAATTTGTATATCTTTAAATTATATAATTTTTATTTCAAATCAAAAATATTAGGATCAAATTCAAATTTACTAGTGAACAAATTTTACGTACCTTATAAAAACATAAAAGTAATGTATTAATTTTTTTATTCTGATGGTGCAAGAGCGGGCGCAGTGGTTTTGTGGCTGTGGCGCGCCGGCGGCGGAGAGCGACCATCAGGTCGGGGGGACAAAATATTTGAATCTCACGTTTTTATAATATTTATTTTTATCAACAAACAATTTTTTTCGCGCCACGAAACTTAATTAATTAATTAAACAATTAAACAATAAACAATTAATTAATTGCAAAGTAAAATCTATATAATAGGGATAACAAGACGACGCGTTTCGAGATAATAAAAATCCCATCATCAGGTCACAAATTACACTACGCAAGTACACTATATGGTAGCTTACCGAAAATAAATTAAATTAATTAATTAATTACATTTAAACAATTCGCTTTGATTAAACAAAATATGATTCAAAATTCAAATAAAAAGATTATGTTCGATAAGTTTTTTCAGATGAATTTTTCAGATTACAATTTTTCAATTTACCAACACAGTCAAAGAAGATTTTTCTTCGACAAATATTTCGATTTCAAAATTCAAATATCGGTTGACATTCTGTTGGAATTGAGCGAAAATACAGAATTGTTCATAAATTTTTTGTTTGTAAATCATGAAAGATTTAAATTTATCACGAAATATTCTATGAAAATAAAACAGTAAATAAAATAAAAGAAAAAGAAAATGAATTTTGGTAGTATTATTAAGAGTAAAGTTATTTAATTTAACCATTGATTATTTTTAATAATTGTAATGATGAACACTACATTTACGCTTTATGAAATGCATTATTTCAAAATCGCATCAAAACAGAGTCTACTGTATAATACTTTTGTTAATTTAATTAAAATATGTTTTTACAATGGAATGAAATAAGTGAAGTTAAATAATTTTAAATAAACATAAATCTAAATCGATTTCTAAAAATGTTGTTAAAATAACTTTAAATGAAATAATAAATATTAAGAATTAAATCGATATTTAAATTCCGAACCAAACAATGTTCGTAATCTGTTGATATTCTCAGCAGGGTCAAGTTTTCGGATGACTGTAGGAGAAGAATTTATACATAAGAGAAGGTTAATATGTTTATCGGAGAAGGTTAACATTACAAAAGATATCTCACAAAGTGTGACATATCAAAAGGCATTGAACCATCAAACGAGGACTAAAATTTTTTTAAGTGAGTGAAATTTGCGTAAAATAAAATTATATCATTCTTTAATGTAACAATATATAATCTTAGCTGTATTTTACTCAGAATGTGACTTAGAATGTGGCTAATTTGTACTATGACCAAATTTATACCGAGATTACTATTGATTTTTATACAGATTGCACATAATCAGAAGCAAAGAACAAGTTTCAAAAATGAAGAAAGAAATTGTAATTGCTCTAAGATCAAAACTATTTTGAATGATGAAGGTTTCAGAGCCCCCTTTATTAGCAGACATTCAGTGTAAAGTCATTATTCAAAAGCTTTTGTGTAAAGTTTCAATGAAGCCAACAATACAGATTGGGTTGTCACATCCTTAAACTTTCGCTTCCTACACTTTCCACTTTGGAATCTTTCTTGAAAATCTTGGAGAAGAAACAAGATTCCTATTTTTACGAAGTATATCTTATCTTAATTCCTGTAACTCCACCATGATAACTGACTCATGTTACAAGAATGATTATGTACATGCTAGAAAATCTTCAGAATAAAAAATTGTAGGAAAACGAAATTGACACTCAATTAATCAAACTTTTAACAGATTATAACGTTATAATTATGGCCGACAAATAATCACAATTTCAACCATAACATATTCTTAAATCTATTTTTAGAATTTGGAAAGTCTTGGAAACTTTATTGCTACTAGATTAGCGATTGTTTTATCTTAACTTTTAATGGGAATAAAGAACATAAAAAATAGTATTATACTTTAAATAGTAACGTTATCTTATCTAGGAACGATAACATTTATGGAAACTTTGGTATAAATAACCTCGAACTTTTTGCTTTTTTCCAT
>MQRK01162334.1:0-17763 GCA_001938485.1 Girardia tigrina | reverse complement strand
ACTAAAAAGAGGAAAATAATTTTTTTCTAGACATGTGCGAAATTTTATACCTAACCAAAAACGTGGGGCATAGAAATGATCGATTGTTACTAAAAAGCAGTAAAGAGGAAATAGCAGATTTCGAAGTTTACCGAATAAGTATGGTCAAGTTGCCTATAGAAACTATAAAGGGTGAAAATTGATTTCAGAAAATGAAGTTAATAGAATGAAACGAGTTACCTTCTATATCTATGTGGTTGTTTCATAAAAATTAAGTTAAAATTCTATTTCGATTAAAATTTTCTTAAAAAATTGAAAATGTGTCTACAGGTTACGATGCAATTTATATCGTTAAAACAAATAATTCTTCTTATGATAAAGTCTTATCATTATCACGAGTTTTAAAAATTAGGATTATAATTGAATTTTAGGAGTGATTTAATTTAATTTTACCATTTACTTTAATTTTAGGATTTTGAATTAGATTATGAATTATTATTTCTATGAATTATCTAATTACGTGAATTATTGCTATGAAATCCTGCAAACTATTAACTCGAATTGTTAACTAAAATTAGTAGCTAGAATTTCTATAATAACCGATCTGTATTAACGTAACTATTTTATCGATTTATGAATATCAACTTAGTAGAATTTTGTCTTGTCTGGAATAACTCAAGTTAAATTGAGATTTCTTTTAATAAAATTACAAGCTAATGAATCCCTAGTAAAGAAATGTTATGAATTAATATTTTTTATTGCAGCTCATAAATGAGAATTCGCTGAGATAATTAATTCATCGCGAAATTATTAATGTAATAAATTGTTATTTAACAAAGGAAAATTGAAAACGCTGATTTAGTTAGTTTTTCAATCTTATTAAAAAAACTCTAAATTGATTCCGGTGTAAGGTTACCAAATCGAACTAATAGGATACCTTAAAGAATTTGACGCGATAGTGATCGAACAAATTTCGTGATTTAATCAGTTTACTTAGCTTTGATACTAATAATTGTTTAAATGAATATAAATATATACGACGTAATCATGATATTAATCTAATTTTGATGTTAATAATTACTTTGATTGATATAAATATATTTGGCGTAAATATAAATGATATTAATACAAGTTATAAGTACAACTGTTATACGGAAACAATGAATCCGCGCAAGGTACAAATGGACTGATTGTCGATATGCTGCGAGATAAATGAGCTACTCAACGATAACGACACGTACTGTCGGTCACAAGTTATAAATCGACATAACCGTGCAACAAGTTCCAGCATACCTATTAAGCATAGACGTGATCCAAATCTACTGATGAATATTTGTACAAAACATACCCCGATCGGCTCTGAGTTAGGTTGGGGGCCCATAGCCCATCCTATCTTTATCCGAACCCGTAGACCCTTCAGACTCGGCACTGCCAGACAGATGTCGAGCGAGAAGAGGCGTCCGACCCAAAAATAGATCTAGCACTTAAATGAGTATTAAAACAGTCCGTAACATAGTATAAGCTGAGATCGGGTTGTGACTGACCCTTAATAGTCACTGGGGGCTCTGAGCGTTCAAAACTGCTACGAACAAATGGGTCGTGACACTTCATTATCTTGGCATATTCTTCGTTGAGCCAGTTCATAATATCATCGGCTTCTAACATTGGTCTATTTTTGGTCTTGAAGGCTCTATGTGATAATTCATCATCAAAATTGGTGAATTTTGCCTCCAATTTAAGATTAACTTTGATAGCCTTGAAATCGACCATGTTGTCTTGTAGAATCTCCATGGTTTCCTTTTCGGAATATTCCAGAAACTCATGGAGACTTATAACCTTGATGCCAAGGCTGTCTAGGCTATCATGCCGAGCCTTGATAACATATTGACGTACCTTCTTATTCAATGAAGCTTTATGAATCGGTCTCTGTCTTGAACATTTTGATGGAACATTTATGATATTTGTATCATTTGCATGTTTTGATGGAATATTTACATCCTTGGCAGCCTTGACAGCCTCGGCATTATTTGAAACATGTATCTCCATTGGAACTTTTGTAATATTTACATATTTTAAGGGAAATTTTGTCGCATTTGAAAGATTTTTCTTTATTTGAACATTTGAAACATTCTTCTCAATTGGAAAATTTGAAATATTCTTCTCAATTGGAACATTTGAAACATTTGGTGTAACGAAAACTGGATTGACTGATGATTGGAAGATAATCTTCTTTGACTTCACTGAAAAGTCACACAAATGGTCCTTTTGACATTCATAAAATTGATTATAGTCGCCTTGCATTTTGCCTCCGGACAATTGCATTTTGACATACTGGACAAATGAAATACATCTATTGAACACATATCTATATTAACGCTGCATTGTTTCACGACAATTTTGCGGATTGTGAACATTTGCCATAGATCATGAGTATAATGAACCTTGCGGAATTTTTGTTTGTATTTTCTCTTGAATTATCTTCGATATATTTTCTTTAAATATATTCTTTTTCGATTTGGTAAAAGGAAGCAGATGTTGTTTATGGTCATTGAAAAATTCTTAAAAACCCAGTGCTGAACACTGCCTCACATGTTGGACATATAAAATATTCTTTTGAAGAGAAACTGTACTTGTAGTATCGGAATAAATTAGAATTCTAAAAAAAATAATTTATTTACGGAGCTGAAAAAACTCACCATTTTCTTAACAAGATTTTGAAATAATTACAAATGTCTGATTAGGAAATTGATATATTGATTAAAATTCAAATTTGAAATTCAAATTTCGTTGACATGATGAATGCATATCAAGTGCATGATGAATGCATAGCAAATGCAGTTGTTATGTTTCTTGTCTAGAAAGCCTTGTCTAGAAATACATGTTTCATGTATTCCATAGGTTTTTATATATAATATTAAGGTTATGTCAAATGGTTACGGTAACCAAGGTGCTTTGATAGTTTATGTCTCGGCTCAGCTACTTTAGCAGATCATGTACATGTTATGTATAATATATATGCACGTTTTAAGTACAAAAGGTATTTTTACATGTAGATTTTATATAAAATATAAAAAGTAATGTATCATGGTTACGGTAACCAAGTTAATTGTGATGTTTTAAGCCTAGGCTCAGGTACATTAGATGATTATGTAGATGTTTTGTATAATTTCGATGCATGTTTTAAGTACTACAGGAGTTTTATGAATGTAGTTTTTACATATAATGTAAAAGGTTATTTATCTTGGTTACGGTTACCATGGTACTTGTGCTGTTGATGCCTAGACTGGGGTACATTAAGTTATTCATGAGGTATTGTTTGATGGTAAATAACATGCATATATCATAGGGGTTTCAGATATATATACGAAAAGAGCACTAGGCACCAATTTTTGAGAACTTTTTTAATAATTTTAGAAATATTCGAAAAAATCAATTTATCAGCACTTTTTCAAAAATGTTGATATGAAATCTGAATGTCCGTATATGGGTTACTATTCAAGTGCATCAGCACATTCTTGATATTCTGCTTTCTTCTGTCTCTGTCTACACCTAAAATCGATGTGCATTTTGTGTAAATTTGCACGTTATGCTAATTATAGGATAAAGTAATCAATATATGAAGATTCTAATTGTACATTCAGATAGAGAATCAAAATCAAACACATGATATCGATTTTTGGCACTAGCACTTTTAAAAAATTTTATGTATTGATTTTTGCACTTTTGCACATGTGCAACGTAAAAAGCACTGTGCTAGCACATTAGAAATGTGCGGCACAATGTGCAATATCGATTAGCACTTTTAAAGTATCGATTATCACATCTGGGCATTATGCAGCGATCGATTATCAATTGTTTTTCTTCAGTTGCTATGGAAAGGGTCACTGTTGCTATGAATACGGTAACCATTACCATGGTTACAACCGCCTTTAATCACTGTATCCGTTGCTAATGAAAAATTTCCCGTGGTTACCGTTGCAATGGTAACGGAAACCGTTGCTATGGAACCGGGAACCAATGAGAAACGTTTCTAGGGTATCAGGGACCCATTTATTTTTTTAGACCCATACCATTTCCAAGTCATTAATATTATTTTTAAAATCATTAGTATAATTTTTCAAACCATAACATAAATTTTTAAATATAAAAAAAAGAATACATTTTTTCATTTTAACTTAGGAATGGGCATCTTATAATCTAGAGGATTTATAGTTTTTTGCGATAAATTTTTGGGTACCCCAACAAATGCACGGACGACAAAAGTGTGATGTCAAAACCGGTGTTTGCGCGCAAAACAAATTAAGTAATTGCGAAATTCGTTAATAAATATAAATTTAATAAATGCTTTGAAAATATGTTTCTTTTTTATTATTAATTCGTTAATAATAAAAATATTTTTGGTGTTTAAATTTAATGTGAAAAAATAATAAAAATATAAAAACAAATTTGCTTAATTTTATGGATAATAGATCGATTCCATTGATTTATGAACTAATGAGAACAAAAATGCAGTTTAAATATGAACGGATTTTCCTGAAGTTGCAATAATTTATATGTTCAATCATACATACCACTTGTTGGGTTCTTGATCGAGAATAGAATTCATTAACACAAAACTTTATTTCTAACACAATAACAATTATTTAAACAATTTTTCTTGAGGAACTTTTCTGTTGTTCTCTTTTAACCAGATTATGCATAAAATTACTGGATTATAAATACTGATAAGTTTAAACGTTATTTTAAAAATTGAATTTATTATTTATTTGGATTAAATTAATTTTATAGATTAAAATTGTCGTTAAATCAAAACAGGTAAAAATAAGCTGTACAAATTTATTTTTAAATAAAACTCTGTTTCGACGATCCACCGATTTAAACAATTGAATATTTATTTTCCTCGAATTACACCTCCACTTGCAGTCAAGGCACATACGCACACGCTATCCGTGAACTGGAGGTTCCCGTTGACCTCCGTTCGTTGTAATCCGGATCTTACGAAATCTTCGAACCGTTTTGACCGCATGATTGTCCGATGTAGCCTCTGCTCCTGGTCTCTGCTTCTTGAAGTCTTGCTGGACTACGGGTCATCTTCCTGGATGTCTTTCGGCCATTCATCTTCGTCTTCGGAGCTATCACTGTAGACTCGTGTATCCGAGCTCCGATGTCTCGCCCCTTGCATCGTTGATTTATTATCTGCCAGCTTTGAATCTTCTTTGGAAGGAAGTCTGACATATGACACGTAGAAGGGACCTCCTTCAATCAATACTTGATTAGGCCGCCGGAACCCGTCGACTTCCACTCCTCTTCACTAGGTTGTGCATTTCGAGTTTGCTAGTTTCACAAAAACTTCATCTCCTACTTGCAGCTCCGCGTTGTTTCTGATTTCTCAGATTTCGGGGAACCGGTCCGCAAAATTAATCGATAATGGTAGTCAACTTTGCTGCGCAAAAACGGTTGATGCCAGAATTATACCGCCTGAATTCGGGGTAGCATTGTACCATGCCACCATGACCTCGATTCTGTTACCGCTTCACACCGCTATGCGCATAATGGTCAGGTGACAGCGCTTGACAATCCCATTTCCGCTCGGCCGATTTGAGCACGAAAAAGGACCTCGACTCCCATTTCCACCAGTAACTTCTGAATGGTTGGTCCTCTGTTAGTCGCAAAGTTGTCCATTAGAATTTCCTTTGGAGGTCCAAATTCAAAAATCCAAAATTGGTCGGACCTTCCCTTTGGCCGCCTGTTAGATTGCCATGATTGGCAAAAAGGCTCTCGGCTCGCCTGTGAACGGAATGAGCCACCCGTTTTTGTCTTCCAATCGGACAGTTCCTGGTTAACCTCGTCTTCGAATTGCTTTACTGATGCGTATGAAGTAGCTTATCGGATCACTTCTGGTAGTGCCTTGTCGCTTTTCCACTTCCATGTTGCAGTCCAGCAGCGGCCGTCGAAACTAACAGTAAAATCAGCATTCTCGACCCGCACACTTGCCGGTTGATCAGACATAACGACTACCGCTTGGTGTTTGACGCATCCGAATATTGGGGTGCCACCACGGACAGGCACCCACAATCCCCCGAGTTGACTGATGGCATCTATGCTGATTTAATAATATGATAACATTTTTATAATTTTCTGTTTTTATTTAGAAATACAGTGTCTACTCTCTCAACCGTCATTTTCTCTACACATTTTCGATCTTATAAATTTTTTTTGTGAAGTCCCGTTTTTGGCGAATGAGAGAGTAGACACTGTAGTGTAAATTATTTTTTTTAATAATATTTTTAATAATTAACTATTTTCAAAAGATTTAGAAAAATTATTCGAATAATCATGATTAAAAATAGAAATAACGAAACCAATGAGAGCGATTTCAAATGATGAAAGATCTTCTGAGAGTTGAAATGAATCTAAATCTTAAAGTAATAAAAAATCAAATGAGACTTGTCTTAAGGTTCTTCATACTAATGTTAACTAATCCACGAGAAAGAGTTGAAAGCCCCGTAAACATTATGTCCTGTCTGAAAACGCTACCGACTAGAAAGGTTCTCTGGCAATGAGCGCGATTCTTTCAATTGGTTTTAAGGCATTCAAATATCCCCATTAAGACTAAATTTGACTCAAGTTGTGCAGTATTTGGACCTGCCCTGTTGATCGAAGAATGTGTTCAAGCAATTGTTTGAGATATTCAAATCAGAACACAAACATATTATAAAATCATTTTTATTTTTTACTTAAAATGCAATTTTTTAAAACGTATACCAAAAGTACTGATTATTTAAACAAAATTGTATATGTAAATTAATTAATATTTATTTAATTAATTTTTATGTTCGATTAAGTGATTTTCACTTCCGAGCGTGCGATACACAATGAGCATTGAATAAATAAATTTAAATTCTGTTTAAAAACGTTGTGATTGGTCCCTACATGCTGTAGAGGGAAATTTTATCGGTAAATGTCGATACTAAAAAGTGATTCCTAAGTTTTCGCTTTTTTAAGAAACATTTTAATGGTAAGTTCATAACAAAACATGCAGTAATTTTGAATATTTGTAATTATCACTGTATTATCGACTAATTAAACCAAATTGATTTTCCGCGGATTCTGACATCAGAACGTATCATTTTTTAAATTTAAATTTCATTCCTAAACATTGGAAAAACAATTAAGTAATTAAATTTACAAATTATACACAAAATAAAAATTTGTATTTATAATCATTTTATAATATTTTTGTGAAGTGACATACCATAAAACTTTTTAGGTTCAAGACAGGTACTGTAAGACTTTCGAATCCCAGATGTTCTATCATCGGTTTTCTCGAAGATGTTTCAGGAAACCTTTTAGACTAGAGCTTAATATTTAATATGAGAATTATTCGAAACTTTTTCTGTAGCGAGCGGAAGCATAATCTTTCTTTGAGACTAAAGAGACACATTTCCTGTGACATTCAGAAGTTCCTTTTAAAGTCAAATTATAGATAAAAAACAATTTTAAAGGTTTCTTCAAATGTTTTTGTATGGAGATTCTAATATAAACAAAATAGTATTTTTTTCGAAATGGCTTTATATAACAAAACATTTTGAGAGATTGAAGAGCTTAGTCATTAATTAATTTTATTTGATGGAAGATTATATTAAAGTGGACGTAAATTGCTAAAGTATCTTAATATATTTTAAATGTTTTCAGATTTTGATACTACAGAAAATTTAAAAATTTAGTTTACAGTTAATTTTCATAATCTGAATGAGCTTCCTTTAGGGTCTCGGTCGATGAGATTTGATTTTCTCTACAACATAAGCCATTATTATAGACCCTACTATTCATGTTTTCAAATAAGAATTCGCATAGAAATAAGGAGATATATAAGAAGGATTCGATTTCCTGATGGGTTTGTTTTTATCTGATTGACAGATATATAAAAATTATAAAAAAATGTATCAGATAACTACTTGAAGACAATTTGTATCGAGTTTCCGCACCTTAGGAGACATTCGTATTAACTGTTACAACATCTCCATTAGTAAAGACCTGAACTACTGAGTATTTATTGTATTTGCAGTGACTTTCCTTATATTATATAAATATGAAAATTAAATATAAAAGATTTAAAAAATCGATTTAAATAAAGATTGTTTTTATAATTGTAATTACAGTTTATTTGGAATAAATATTTATTATTGTTCTGTGGCATTTTTAATAAAAGTGGAGATATCCAAAGAAACAAGAAACTTCCACAGTATTAAATTATATTTTATTACATAAAACATAATGTGTAAAATTAAAATATTATTTTCTAAACAGAACCTTACACTCATCTCTTCCCTAATTCTCAAAAAAGTATTTAATTAAGTTGTTTTTTTTAATTCCTTTGTCGACTCAAACGCGTGGCCCCACTGCCGGAATGTAATTTAATAAGTTGCTCAGTAATTATCCATTCATGGATAAAAAAAGTAAAAATATAATTATTTATAACGAATATAAAAGAATGCCGCCGTCGCATCAGAAAATCATTGTTCTCTTTTAATTGAAAGATTGTCCCTACAATAATTATCCATTGCCCCTACAGTCAATTAAACCATTGAAGTTAGTTTTATGGACGGTATTGGTTGAGAAAAAAAATAACAGTTTATAAATGAATAGAGAATCAATGCACGATTAGTTTAAAAATCGCGATTAAAAATATAAAGATGAAACGGGGAAAAGAATTTCGAAAACTTTGAGGACTCATAGACCAAACGTGAATATCGTGTTTGTTAAAGAGACACAACATCCAAATGATGGAAAAAATATAATTACATTTCCTTTTAGAAAACCTCTGAATTTGATTGTTCTTCCTTCCCAGTTGTTCTCACCAGGGATAGAACCATACAGGTGGGTGTTAAAGCTTGGCAGAAGCAATACTAACACAGATAAGATAAAGAAGTGACGCAGGTGGCTTATCGACCACTATGTGAGTTCGATCTAACAGCCTTGATAGAGATAAGATCTCGAACCAGTGCATGGACCTTTTAACGACCAACATGTTTGGTACAAAGAGTTCTTTACTTCTTAATAAAATACAAATATCAATTAATCTTTCTTTCTCAATTATTCTCAGATAAATAATCAAAAAAAATTTATTCTTCTTCTGATGCTCAAAACAATACAAAATAAGAAAGAGAAATGAAGAGATTTGTATTTGATGATGCTAACTTGTGTCGTATTGTTTTGATCGGGATCCCAAGCCCGAGCAGCTCTGAGACAAGAATATATTGATCGAATCTACAAATAAAGGTGCTAAAATAATAATAATACAAATCACAACAGTGAGAGATCTCATTTGAAATGTTGCAGAAATATGTACAAATTCAACGACGATAATTATCGAAATAATATAAGATCGTGTTTTTGCTTGATTGAAATCCCGTGCTAAATCGGGAATGGGGAACTGTTGGTCGATTGGGCTGCGGGATCAATTTGGGGAGTCGGGACCGGATTTGATACAGTATTTCATTATTTCCTCGGCGAATTTCACTGGGATCGGCATCCAGACAAAGGCCGACCGGGTCTCCAGCTGGGATTTAATGAGGTTGGCTAATTCAGTGTGGGAATACTCCTTCACATCCGATGGGATTCCTGAGTTTGATTCAGTCAGTTCGATCACGGGATTCCTTTTATTTTCCAAATCTTTCACAAATTGTTGAAATAAAACTGTCAGACTGTTCATATTCTGTGATTCATTTGCCGGACTCGATTTATTTAGTTTTTCCGTTTTGATTTTGATTTCTATAGCGTCGTTTTCGTCTTGAGAGGGAGGAGTGAAGGATAATTTTTCTGGGGGATTCGATTGTCTGTTTTGGTGGTTATTGTTAGTGGAATTATAGAGATCTTGAGCGAATTGATTTAACCAGAAATTGGGATGTGTGGAATCAACCATGGATTCGACTGATTCACCAGGAGAATTCAACAACGGATTTGGGAGATGTGATTTAAGTAAGGATTTTGAATTATTACAAGAATGAAGAAGGATTTCCTGTGAGAGACGCTGCATGTTTATTGAATGTCGACTAAAATGAAGGAGTGACTGCCGGTCAAATGGAAGAGGTTGAATATGAGTCGCGGAACAACCAGACCCGGGAATAAACAAACCAGTGTTTGTCGAACTAGGTAAAATAGGAATGTCGGGTTGACAAATACATTCATGGCGAGGAGAAACACTTGGTTGACCTACTAAATCAAAGATTCTTGATCCAGAGGGAGTATTTCTATTGTCATCAGAGGAACAAATACACTGATCGGATTCTTTATGACTGGAAAAGATCCCACTAGTCAAGTCACTGTTGCAGCCAGATAACGACAACAAGGCTGCCTGGAATAAAGCACTGAGAGTGGAATTAAAATCGTTTTTCTTTGGGTTTTTATTTGGTAATCTAGTTGAATTTGATATTGTTTGCTGGTTTCTGTTGGAACACATCGTTCTTGCTTTGCAGTTGTCAATGGACATTTGCTCATCTTCAGCTAAAACAGACGTGGACTTATTGGAAAGGACCGAATCACATTGGTTATTAGATTTGTGAGAGTTACTCGAACCGGGCATCATTTCTGGAAGAAGACTTACAAATCGATAAACAAACTTGTGTCCGTGAACTTTTTTGATTATGTTTTTCTGATAATAATAACGCAACGCTCGGCTGAGTTTGTCGTAATTCATGCGATGATTGCGGTCTTTTCGAATTCCCCACAATTTCGCTACCTCTTCGGCTTGAATTAATATGAATTCTCCGATATTTCTATCTGTCCATTTGATTAGATTTGAATATTCATCACTCATAAGCAATTCCAACAGAAATTGCCATAGGGTTAGTTTCCCACCTGACAACTCTGCCATCATCGTCTGAGATAATTAAATTAATATTAAAATTAGATAAAATTTCTTTCATATCTTTTTTTATTTAATTTATTTTGTTTTTTTATTGATTTTTGATTGTTTTACTAAAGAAAATTCTTTATTATCTTTTTATTTATTAAAAGGAAATTTAAAACATTTTTTATCCTTTAACACAATCTTTGGACAGATTCTTTATATAAATTTATTGAGAATTTCGGTTATACTTTGGTTAAAATTCTTTACTTTTTGATTACTAGGTTCGATATCAAAATTTGAATTCGTAACTCCAAAATTTTATTAATATAACACAATAACATATTAATCAAAAAAATTTCGAGGAAAAATTTTTCTTTCGCACAAACCTTTTAGACATAAAGATATTATAATATAAATATGAATACTTATTTTATTATTTCTTTATTTTTTTAGGAATTTACAAAATTAATTTTATAACATTTCTTTTATTAAAATTTTATCCTTTGAAGATTTTGTTAAAACTGTTATTTCATTTTTTAAAAAATTTTCATATCAGAAATATTTCAATTATAAAGTTTTTATTTAATTGTTAAACATATTTTTTAAACTTAAAATAACCTTTTCATTTTGGTTTTATATTCTTATAAAATTTGCATTTTTAAATTAATGTTTATATAATAATTTTTTCATTTTAAATTGTAATTTAAAATCTTTTTAAACCTAAACATTTCTAATATTTTTAAAAAATATTTTTAAATAACAAATGTAAAAAACAATGACAATTTATATTCTGGATCACAAAACACTGAACGGCATTTTTCAAAATTTATTGTTATTAATTTCGGCGGATTACCCGCCATCTTCACACTAAATTAACATTAGTTTTTGGAGTTTAAATATGAAAATGATGGTTATGTAATCAATTATGTCATAAACGCTTTATTTAACAGAGAAGTTGAGTGTGAAGCTTGAATATAATTTTTGGATCCATGGATTTTATTAATAAGACCTCACACGTTACTTTCTCCCAGTAATTTTTAAATCGATTTTTTAATCGATATTTTCTAATATTTTAAATATTAAAATTGAAAAATTTATGAGTTCCTAATTTCTCAACTAAAAGAAAAAAGAGGTTTAATCCATACATCTATGTTCAAGACATTATATGCAAAAAAGAGAAGTTTACAACTACATTCCTCATACTGGAAAGGTAAAACCGTAGAAATACTGATATAGAAACTAACTGTCAATGGTTGTAGAAATATAAATCACAAGAATTAAGAAAATAATATAAAATCAACGAAAAATTTAAGATGAAATATAAAAACTGGAATTATCGTTTTCGATAAATTTCGTATTGAAGAAGTTCTTAATTTTACAATCATTAAAAAAGTCTATTGAATGGGAATAAGAAGTAGTTAGGCATCTTTTGAAGGAAAAGAAGAATCAACATAGATACGGATATGGAATATTTTTATTATCAAAAGAAAAATTTCGTTTTGGTAGTTTTTTTCAGTTTGGAAAAGTTTGGTAGTACGAGGTGGAGCGAGAACTGAAAATATGCTTAGAAATTTAAATTTAAGTTTGATGAAATTACGCAAAATTATTTCAGTAGTTTTTATTGTAAAATATTAGGTTACTTGGACATATGTTGTTCTAGACAATAAATAATGGAATAAATGTTTGGCATTTTAGACAAGAAATAATTAAATAAATGTTTAGAAATTTCATTTTATTTTTTATTTTTATTATATTAATTGCACAGATTATTATATTAATCGATAATTTATAAAACCGTTTGTAAAGTTTATTATATCGGTTATAAGAGTTATTATACTGATCGAAAAATCGTTAAGATTTCGTTCATCTTTGAGCTTCATCCCAATGTTGATTATTGAAAAATAGAATATAATTGAATAATATTATCTTGTTTTATAATCAATATTGTTTTAATCAATTTGGGCCCGTCATTTACAGATTTGATCCTATTAAGAACATTGAGACAAGTCTCATTTGAATTAGATTAGAGTCATTATAACTCTCAGAAAGTCTTTCACCATTTGACATCTTACTAACTGGTTTTATTATTTCTATTTTTAATCATGATTATTCGAACAATTTTTCTAAATCTTTTTAAAATATTTAATTTTAAAAAATATTAATTAAAAATAGTCATTTAAATCATTTCTAAATAAAAATACAAAATTATAAAAATGTTATCCAATTATTAAAAATGGCTTTAATTTAAATCTTATTAAATTTATTTAAATTTAATTAAATGCTTTTCTTTTCTTAAAAAATATTAAACTTAATTTAAATTGTTAATTTAATAATATAAACTTATCAAATTATTATTTTAATTATGTTCGAATAGTCAATCACTTTAAATTTAAAAAAAACACCAATTTCTATCTGGGTGGGGGAATCACCATTCTAAGTTCAGCATACTTAAAACAATATACAATACCAATACATTCACACATTCAAACAATTTAAAATATCCCTCACAAACCCTTTATCCGGATATTGTTCTTGAGTTACCTTTGTTGGTACACTTTTAGGTCATGATTGATCTATCTAACATTCCTACCATTCTCACTATTGAATGTTAGCTTGAATTAACAATAAAATAATATTTGCTTATTATTATTTTTCTTTTTTCGGTAATAAATTAGGTCAGTCAAGTAATTTTAGAATCTTTGCTTTTAAAATAAATTCATTAAAAACACTGGTAAATACAAATATTAATAAATAATAAATTCTGAAATATCACAAAAGAATTTTTTACATTTTTCTTTCGTTTGGAAATAAATTGACAAGTTTAGATTAAAAAGAATGAAAGGAAGAATTTCGATCAGGTCAGAGGAACACTGTAAAAATCCACGAGAACTGGAAAGAATTTCATTAATAATAAATAAATACAAGATTTTCGAAAGAGAATTTAATTAGACTTTCGGGGAATACAGTTTCAGTGAAATATTCTTTCTAAATTTTATTTTAGATGAGTTTGTTTCTTGTTTGAGGCGTCTGTACACCTTCCGCCGGCACTGGGCTCAATCTATATCAAATAGGACGAGTAGACGGAGAGAATCAACAATTGTATTATTACTTATAATACCGATTGAATTAATATTAAATAGTTTTAATTGCAAATTTTACAGAAGTCATTCGGTTTATTTTTCATTCATATATGTTAGAGTTGATTTTTAAAAGTAATGTTAAAAAGTTTTTCATTTTTTGCTTGTATAGTTTTTTATTATAAAAGTAACTGTTCCAATAGAAACCAAATGAATTTAAAAAATATAATTATTAATTTGATAGGATTTTTTTCAAACATAAAAAGTAATAACCGTTAAAACAGGGGATTAACTAAGTAATTTTCTTTTCATAGAAAATCTTAATGGAGTAATAAGACTTTTCACAGCTAAAAGAGGTTTTGAAGTAGAAGGACCACGTTAGAAGATGAATCTTTCTAAAATACAAAACTGTACGGAATCAGCAATATCCACTGAGATCAAAGTTTAGACAGATAGGTATGACAAAAGCTAAAGATGAACAACATGGAAATCACTATTGTAAGGAGCGGGCGTACTCTTAAAATTTTTGAAAATCTAAAATCAAAAGTTTTTGAAAATAATTATAATTAAAAATATCTCTAATTAATTTTAAAAGTTATTTTCAAGAATAATTTAATTTTATTTGCTAAAAATTAAGTGGAAATTAATAGTTAAATAATTGATTTTAAAAAAATTGATTTAAAAAATATACAAAGCCAAGGAAGATTATATGTTTTAAATTAATTTTAAAAGTTATTATCAAAAAATAAAGTAATGAAATTTTGATTGATAGAAATTGAATTTTAAAAACATAATTTTTAATATTAGAGTTAGTTGGAAATTCTGTAAATTAAAGATTTGATAAATAATTAATTTTAAACAGTTTTTAAAAAAATAAAAAAACCATTAAAAATTTTATAATTAATATAAATTGTAGTAGTATAATAATAAATTTAAATATTGTAAATTATTTTTTTTATTTAAATGATATAGATGTTAAATGGTTTTAAATTAAATATTGAAGTAAAACATTAAAATAATTTGAAATTAATAGAAATCTTTTGTTAATTTAGTAATATATGATTTCACAATGCAATAAAATAAAACATTAAATTATGTAGATTTATTAATGTATTTTAAATTAAATTTTATAAAATATTGAAATTTTTATCTATAAAATTAATGTAATCAAAAAATAATAAATTCAATTTTTAAAATTGCGCTTTTAATAAATAACTTATCAGTACAATATGTTTATGTATAATTAATCTAGTCAAAAGAAAACGAAAGAAAAGTTCCTCAACAAAAATTGTTTGAATAATTTTTTATGGTGTAAGATATAAAGTTTTGCGTTCATGAATTCTATTCTTGATCAAGAACTTAATAACTGCAAACGAAACTTTTTTATGTTCTTTTAAAGGCTGGGATGAAGAAGCGATCCTGAAGGTTATCATTCGAAGCAGTATTAGATGGACCTACCAAAGCAAAACTGCATAAATCGTTCGTCAAATGACAACGTAAAGAACAAAGCTTAAGACCATATTAAAAAAATTAAGTTATGAAAACAAATATTGATGATAGCAATTTAGCAGCACATTAAACGGACGGAAAACACTAACGAAAACAATAATACAGTAAGAAAATTAAAAACACTTTAATCATCATTATAACCTGAAGAATCATCCTCTTCATCACTACTGCTGAAATCATAGACTTCATTTAACCCATTTTCTACTATGTGAGTTAAATGCTAATACTACATTTCTTAAAATACTTCCAAATGATTTTCTCATCCACTCACACACTAGTTCGGCTGTAGCCCGCTTCATTCTTCTTGTGGGTATAAGTTCAAGATGGGGCCCAGTCATTCACTTGGTTCAATATTCACTCATATTTTGCTTCAATGAACTCTATTACGAAAAAAATAATGATGTCCAAAATTAAGATAGGTAGAAGTACAACACATTATTCCAATTACAAAATGAGACAGAAAAGAGTACCATTCGCAATTTGCAAAATATACCTTCCATCCTTTAACAGGGTGCCGAAATTTTGACTACGACTGATTTATACAGATATCCTTTCTCTTATTTCGTAGTTGGAATGTTGTACTAATCTAAATTTAAATTAGTCAGCTTCAGGGTGAAAATTAGCCTATAGAAGGTCCCGACTTTACATATTAGACGCAGTGTGATTTTTTATCAAAAATGTTGTGAATAAATGACGTCCAACACGGTTAATATTAATTTAAATGTTTATAATTTTCATTTTTAAAGTCTTACATACAGATTAGAATGGAATAAAATTGTAATTGTTCTACATCTTTTTTCATTGACCCAATAAAAGTTTTATTTATCTTTTTTTAATATAATTTCTTACATATACTTGTTATTCAAATTCAACTAAACATACCGAAAATTACAATGATTTTAAACTATGAAACTGAATATGCAATAAAACTGAATATGAATAATATTTTAATAACTATTAATAATAATTATATTATTAAAGTTTGACACTTATTATAACTATTTATATATTGAATTCGGATGTCAACATCTGAAGACTTAGTAAAATATGGGTAATGACTTAGATCGGCGATGAACTGATATTATTGAATTGTACATGTTGTGAGGAATATTTTTGAATGGTTTTTATTGTATGTTATGTTTAAAATGTCGTTTTTAGGATTGTGTTTCTTCTACCCAGAGGTAAAATTGATATTTTAAATGTTTTGAACCATCGTACTATCCGGACAATTTGGAAATGTAAATAACAACTTTAAAATTAAATTAATGTATTTTAATCAATAAATATCTTATAATATTTTAAATCTATTTGAAAGTGATTTAAAATATTTTAATAATGGATTATAACGTAAAGATTTGTTCAATAATAGATAATTTATTGAAAATGAATTAAAATATTTTTGAGAATAATGTTTAAATATTTTAGTAATGAATTGTAATTTAAATTTGTTTTAATAATTGGAGGTTTAGAAATAGAATTTTAATTTATCAACCAATAACTACGAAAGTTTTGTGGAGAAAATCCTGGGGGCAATTCGAGTTGTGATGTCAATAAAAGTATTGGAAATCATATTAGTGTTCTTAATACATATAAAATTTTGTTAACCAAATAAACTGAAATTAATTATTAATCTATTATTTTGACAAATTAATAAATTTGTAAGTGCGTGAAGTGTT
Organism: Girardia tigrina; assembly: GCA_001938485.1. NCBI lineage: Eukaryota > Metazoa > Platyhelminthes > Tricladida > Dugesiidae > Girardia > Girardia tigrina. The sequence goes on along the minus strand of MQRK01162334.1, from coordinate 670 downwards.
GTGAAAAATATTTTGCTTATGTAAATGAATTAAATGTCAGTTTTTGGCCTAGAAAGAATTTTTAGAGTAAAAAGTTAATTTCTGTTTCTTAGTACGCGGCCAAATTGAAAGGTTAAAATGTTAATTCTTATTTGATGTTAAATCATCAGCGGAAATGAGCGGTGTAAATATTATTGGAAAATGATAACAGCAAGTGAAGAGAAAGATAAAAACTAAGGAAGATTATAAAACTAAAATTAGACGAAATTCGAATTCAACTAAAGAAATCACATTTAAAGAATTATTTAAAAATGTTAAACTGCCCAGGATTTGTGACTAGTATTTAAGGGTCTTGTGGTGGTTTATTACTGTTACAGAATGTCTTTTTAAAATTGCTTTAGCCCAAAAATGGTCATATGAAAATAATTAGTAACTTTGTTTATCAACAGAAAATAAAATAATCAAAAAAACAATATTACATGACTTATGTGAAGAATGTTTTGAATTGTGTGTTGATATTGTGCATGTTGTATGTTGATTCGGGTTGTGCCTCTCCTACACGGATGGATGACTGATATTTTCTTTGATTCTTATTAATTAAAAATAATTTAATTTAATTTTAAAGTAAAAAGATTTAAAATAATTTTTGAATGTATTATTTATTTTTTAATGTAATTTAAAATTTTAATAT
>MQRK01162324.1:0-17663 GCA_001938485.1 Girardia tigrina | reverse complement strand
GTAGTGCTCGTCCGATGTGCCTTTTGTCTATACCATGCGTATTGTCAGAAAAAAAATGAGCATACGATTGAAAACATGTTCAATCAGTTGTAAAATCTGTGCCGTTGCTAGCGCAAATGTTTTTAGACGTTTCCGATGTATCTTAGTTTGATTTCGTGCAAAATCAAGTTACTTTTTTGACATTTTAACTTGTACATAAATCAATAACTTTTTATAGAAAAAACTATACGATGTGAATAATATATCAAAATGCTCCTAAAAATATATAATATATAAAATCCATAATATATAAAATCAATATAAGACAAAATTAAACCTAATCCAATCTAATATTTGTTATTATATTTTGAAAAATTTTAATAACAAAAAATATTTATAGTTCTTATTTTCATGGCTTTTTTATTATATATATTCTTATCCGATATTGCTGGTTATTATAGTAGAGGATAAATTAAAAGTCATCCCCATGAAATTCTTGTTTTTGTACTGACAGGTTTGTTTGAATGTTTAAATTATGCATTTGCATATATATTTTCTTTCTTTTACAAGGAAACTGATAATTAAAAGGATTTTGTCCGGTCATTTTTAAACTGCAACATGATTAGTAGCGAGACATTGCATTGATTTCTTCTGGTATGGCATGGTTTCACACTTTAGAAGAAACTATCTCATTGAATCTTGATTCTATGTTGCACTGTTTTGTTGAATACTCCAATATTTTGAAGAGCATCATTCAACTGAAGGAATGTTGCCAGGGGTTATGCGGTAAAAATCAAAATGTTGGTGGTCTGTCTGCAAGAATTTTGCTTTTTTACACTTACATAGCCCAACTTGAGAAGTAGTGGAAGTACCGTGTTTCTTGATACGCTGAACGGTCCTTGTAGAGACTCCAATGTCATTTGACATGTGATCAAATTGAATATATGTCACCTTTAAGAAAAGCAATAACAGATCCTTTTGGGATTCTGTAGTATTTTATTTTTTTCAATTTCAGAAACAAGTAAATGAAATATGATTATGTTTCTCAGGGGTAATGTGAAAATTACCTGTTTCATACAGAGTAACCGGTTATTTCCATGTGAATAAATTTATCTTCTAGTAACCAAGCCATGAAAGCTTTCATGATGAAACCAATATTAGTTTCTCGAAAGAGTTTTATGTGAACAGCTAATTATTTGACAAAATAAGTCGTTTTCGAAATGATGCAGTTAAACTGTAAATACTGTAAATACAGTTAAATAATAGTGTAAAATACTAAGAAAATTTATTTATTAACTTAAAAATGAATGAAACATAAATAAATGAACAGATGTTATTGTATTTTTATATCACTTTCCTTGTAAAAGTACAAAATTTTACATTGACTTGCGGATTTGAAATATTTGAGCAATTGGTTCTTTAAAAACCTTAACATTTTATGGAGGTGACTATTAATTTGTCATTTCTGTATGTCCTATTTTAAAGTAGATTAATGACTGAAATCCAGTGCCACTCAGAATAATGATGTTAAAGGATCGATACGGGTTCAATTTCATTGAAGTTAATTACCAAATTATATTTAAATAAATTAAAATTTGACCAGTTATGACATATAATTAAGGTAGAGTATAAATATGGAGAAGCATCATTACTAAATTTGATAAATGCAAAACTATTGAAAGTATTAAATCCATCTAGGCTAGTAAATGTTTTAAAAAAGATTAGAGAAGACGGCTGAGATATGTGTTAAAAGATCAATCATGAGCTTTTTAAAGGGAAGAGATTTCTGATATGCTATCAGAAATTAGGAAGTTAACATATATCATAAATAATTTATTATTCTTAAGCGACGCAACGAAATTTTAACTGAACCCACACTCAAGTCTTGACCATGGAGTGAAAAGCGCTATTTTAGAATATGACAATTGAACAGCATTAAAAAGTACGGTATACTTGAAAGAAGGGTCCTCTTAAATGAAAATCCCTTCCATGAGGGATTAATTTAAATTTACATTTCGCCAAAATAATTTATTATTTTTTTAATTTGAAAGTTTAAAAAAACTAAATATATACAAAAGTTTAAAATTAAAATAAAGAAAATCATTAAATTTAAATACTTATTTTAAAATAAAAATAGGTTTATGTTATTATGATTATTAAATATTTTAAAATTAAAATAATTAGTTTTAGGATAAAATTTTGTAAAAATTTTTAGTTTTAATGCAAAAATTATTTTATTAATTTATTAAATTTTAAAAAATTTAATCAGTAGGAATATTTAATGGATTAATTTTTGACGAAAAAATTGAATTAACAAGAAATTTGTTTAAGGATGTGAATTATTGTCATTAATAAAATTTTGGTGTTGAACTATGAGTGTTGAATCTGATAATGATGAAAGTGGCATAAACGCCACTTACACCTTCAATGCAATTTGGATGAGTTTAAAGAAATAAAACCTATGATTTAGAGTAATTCAATGATTTAAATAGTAAAAATTCAAAATATTCTTCATTTCTTATCAAGAGATTATAAATTATCTTTTTAGCTTTCAAGAAAATGTTAAAAATATGTCAATCAATGATATTAATTTTATATAATTTCCATCATTATGATTTAAAATGTCACACCTCAGATTTAATTGAATGAAATTCGTCATTTATTAATAAATCGGAAAATAAAATAACGAAATTTTACATGCGAAATTATATTTCATTTTAGTTTCAATTTAAAATTTCAATTTAATTAATCCCAATTAAAAGAGAAGTACATTATGCTGAGAACATTAAGCAGGTTTTACTTACTAATAATAATAATTATAATTATTGTTTTAAAATATTAATATTAATTTAAAAACAAATAAATTAATATTACTTTGAAAGATTGCATATTTAAATTAATGTAACCCTAAATATAATTTACGGAATTTTATTTCACTAAATCTTTCTAATTTTATCTATGAAAATTGATTTATTTGATTGGTGCAACCGCTGAAATAACATCGATCATTTGGTTTTCTGTTACGATCATTGTAGAGTGTTATTGATATTTTTTAATTTTCAATAAATCAAGCAATACATTAAAACTTATGTTATTTAAAATTTATAATTGATACGGAAAAAAATAATAACAAAAACATTAAAAAAAGTATTGGGTTGTTCGGAAAGTAATTTGTTTTTTTGGTGAAAATAAAAGACAATCTTCGTGTAATGAATAAATATTTTATTAAATTATATAGTGACCATTCTGATCAAAAAACTCGGCCATCTTTCTAATATTAGCATGATTCCACACTCATAAAAGTTATGGTCTTTGCTGACAAAAAACGGATCTATATGATTTTTGACGTCTTCATTTGAGGTAAAGGTTTTACCGCCCAAAGAATTTTGCAGTGACCGGAAGAAATAATAATCCTAAGACTCCAGATCTGAACAATATGGTTGGTGTGGCAGTGTATCCCATTCAAGCTGTAAAAGATTTTAGCGAGTGACCAAACTTGTATGAGGTCTTGCATTATCTTGGTGGAACACTACACATTTTCTGTTGATTTATTCAGGCCTTTTCTGTTAAGATGAATCATTCAGTTTGTCCTGCTGATGACAGTTGACTTCCGAATTAATTTTTGTGTTAATAGTTAAAAGCTAAAACAAACGACTCCTGTTAAATCCCACCAAACAGACATCATCACCTTTCTAAATATTTTAAGCCGGTTCATCTTTTTTTGCTCATCGATCTCTTGTCTTTTACATTGTTATATACAATCCACTTTTCGTAATTACGACTTTTTCATTTAGGAAAAGAAAATAAATAGGTAACCTAACAATCAAAACGTATAGTTTATATTCTTTGTGTCATGTTGTAATGATTTATGAGAGGAGTACATTGATACTGATACCATGATGACAATATAAATTGTATACGGTGAAAGAATCTTCAGTGATTGTAAATACAGAAATTGGTTTAAAAACATTTTTGAATTGTAAAATTCCCACTGCGACACTCATCATAATTTTGAAAAAAGATGTAGACATCCAAGACTGAGTACCCACAAACTAGCGAAACATTAAATTATTTGCAATCACCAAAGGTCGCCACTTAGAACAGATATAAAAATTTAGCAATTTGGTAGCTTTAGTTCCCAACGTTTTAAGTTAAATTAACAAATAATATGATTTTATAAACTGTAAAATATTTAAGACTCAGAAAGGACCCCTGTCTAAACAAGAACATTACAGAAAACGAAAAATAGAAAACACTTGACATTGTCCCTTTAAAAGAGCACAACGACTCGAAAAAGATGAATCCTCACAACTAACATTTTACAACGACCTTCTTGTGAATATGTTTTATTGGTTGTACTTTGGGATCATTCCGTTACATTACTTACATTTTTTTCACTTACATTACATTTTTTACATTGACAACATCGGAAGAAATATAAGAAATTTTCTAATCCTGTCAGATAAAAGTAGTCCATATTCTACACAGCAGAAACTTAGTAGAAACCGTAAAAATTCTTTAAGTAATTACAAATAATGATTGTATAATCTCTGAATGGGCTGATGTTACTCTTTTATTTATAAAAACTAGTAAATCAAAAAAAATTTTTATATCCATACTTTATGCAGGAAGAACTCTATTTGACAAGGAGATTTTTTTGTTCTTTTGTAGAAGGAAAGATTACTATGACATTTATTAATACTTTTTTATCTTTACATTTTTGAGTAATATAGACTACTTATAATTTATAAGTAGATCCTTTTCAATTAATATTGATCAGGAACTCTGAGTTTTCCGTTTTTTTCCAATTTCGGACCTTAAAAAGTTTATTTAGATCAAATTTTACATAATCATTTATTGTCATCGAGAATGAGGAAGTGTGTAATTTTGGAGAAAATCGGTTGAGTAAAAAGCCTTCAAAAACAGGTTTCTAAACTCCATAGATACACACACACACACACACATATATATATATATATATATATATATAGATAGAAAGTAAGCTAATAAAAAGAATGGAAAAAAACATAAAAATATCGTGTTATTAGAAGCAATAGTTATTAATTATTCATTATGTATTGTTGAGGACTCATTTGGTTACCCCTTACCAGAGGCTTAGTTCCTCTATGTAACTTTCATTTGTTATATGGACATACTTCTAAGTTTCATGAAACCATAGGAGACTCCAATTTCAGAATTATCTAGTTATTTATTGTGTCATAAAACAAACTACATTTTATGGGACGAGCGTATTTTTCTGATCACAGTAGATAATTACTAATAAATTATCAAACTCATAATTCTGCTGACCCCTATAGTATATCAATAACTCAAGAATGGATGTATATGTTTTGGAGTTGCCACAAAAATATTTTATTTAATCTTTTTTGTATAACATATAAACAGTATGAACAATTTTTGTCGTAGATTATGTTGAATTTATTTGTAACCAAATTAAATTTATGCAACAATAATTGCAGTTATAAAATAAACAGTTATAATTTATTCATTTTAATTTTGCTTCATTGTCTCCTAATTAAATTTACATTTTTAAAGTTTGGTTTTTGTTCTATTCAATATCACAAGTAAAAAAAATTCATTATTTAGAATAGATTTACGATGTTTTCCTAGTAATCCGGATAAATATAAATTGAAGTATAAAATATATATCGGCTCTCCTAAACACTTTGATCATCAAACTTTATCATTAAACTCGTTTCAAGATATTGGTACCCTATGTATTTCGAACCAATTTTTGATTTTCCTAATTTCCTAATTAGCAATAAGTCACAATGCTTGGAAAAATAAATTTAGTATTTTTAAAAATTTTTAATAATTTCGAAAGATTAGGTCACGTTGCCCTAAAATCAATGTTCAATCGGCAGTCTCAACCAGCTTATTGAGAATTTTTGATTAGCATGATTTCATGCAACCGATTACATAATCATCATTTTTGTATTTATATACAGGTGANTTGATTATTAATTAGTGACCTGAAGATGACGGTAGATCCGTCGAAATATATTGTCGTAAAATATATTTTTAAATGGATGACTTTGGTTATTAAAATAAAATTAGTAGTAATTATTTAAAAAAAAACATTCAACTTAGTTCAGATTTTGGAATAAACATTATTAAAAATAGATAAATATGAGTGAAAACACTGCTAGAGATTGTCATAAAGATGGTTCAAATTGTAATAAATATTGTAATCAAGTTGTGAGTTCTCATAACACATGCGTCTCCTTAAATGTATTTTTCTGAAACATATAAACCTTACCATCTTAGGCTTTTAATTTAGTGCTAGGATTACTAACTTAATTTGTACTCCTTCAAGTGCTAAACACCAAAAGTAATTTTCTTTTTTTTTAAATCTCATTAATCATTTTCTCAATTTACAATTGACTAAAAATATTTTTTTACCTGGCCTTGTAGACCTTTTAGATCTCCATAAAAATTAGGAATATAGTTGAAAATGATAACTCATTGACTATCTTACGTATAAGGAAAAGATTTTTCAAAGCTTGTCTGTTATTCAGATTGGTAGAGAGAAAAGGCAGCAGGATTAACTGGAAAGAGGTTAAAGAAAAGGTCTATGGATAAATTGACTAATATGGCAATGAGGCAAACCTTTTATGCACATATTTTAGGTATGAGAGCATATCTCATTCTATTCTTGAATGAATCAGGTTTTAATTTACACACGTGAGTTAATTATGGTTATTCACCAGTAAATCAGGATACTGTTCTCTACCAACCTTCGTCAAAAAGACGCAATCTTTCTTTATGTGCGCTTATTTCTTCGAACTGAATAGAATATTTAAAGTTGATTGATTGTGCTTACAAGTTGTAAGTTACAAAAGGACCATGACATTTTTAGAAGGTTGCTTTTGCAAAGGTATATTTAGCAATAAAGTACTAGATAACATTCGGTTTCACCACTGTGCAGAGCTTAAGGAATATTTGGTCACAAAAAATGTTCGAGCACTTTATTTACAAAATCTAATTAATTTAATTTAACTTTAATTATTTTTAGGTTTAAGAGTGGTTCAAATTTCATAAATAATTTACTTTTTTTTGTTTTCCTTTAGTCTTGAAGAACGTTTCGAAACATCCAACAACCGCTTTAAATACTGCAATGAATTTAAATATTTAAATAATTTTTATTTTTACACCATATTTCTTCGGACTACTGAAAAATGAAAACAAATCCTGAAAGCTTGAACACTATTATTTAAAATTATAGACAGATACAAATTTGGAAATCAACAAAATATATATTTCTATTAATTATGATCTTTCTCAAATATTATTAATTGAAAAAATAGTTTCAATTATTATATGAAATACATTTTTTAATTATTATTAATAATTAATTTTATTACGAAATATAATTTTAAGTAAATTAAAACCTTGTATTTGTAATTTATACTGCTTCCTTGTCCTGATGGAGAATACATAAATCCGAGTAATACCAAAAAAATTTATGTCTTAAATGTTTAAAATTCATCCATTTTTGCAGAATTTCCAAATAAATAATTAAAAAAATTTGCTAACGTATAAATTAATTTTTTTACTTCTAGTTATTATTATTTTTTATCAATTTTAATCAAAATAGTATAATTTTAATTTAATTTTCAGAAAAAATATAATTTATTGTTTATTATTTTGAGTTAGTGATACTTTTATTTTAATTTTATTATGATCAAAAATATTACTTTTTGTGATTTTAATGATGATGATTATTTTTATTACTATAATAATAATAATTATTATTATTATTATTATTATTATTATTATTAATATTATTATTATTGTCAACATTATTTTATGAACGCAATTTAACATTTCAACTCTAAAATACTAATATTAATCAATAAATAAAAAATTTATTTCTTTAAACTGTAATTAATTCATAATTAAAGTATTTCTTTTAACGTTTTCTGTATTAATAGAAGCTTTAACTAAATCAGTTCTGTCGCAAATTATTAATGAGATTTATTTTTATAATTTTATATTCTTTAATATTTTCCTCTTTGAATTTTTAATATAGTATTTTGCAAATATAAATATAATTTATCATATTGCTTAGTCTAATAAAACTGAAAATATCAAAGTAAAAAAAATTTGCAAAATTAAATCAAAATTTATATTCAAATATATAAATTATATTTTTACAAAATATAAATTTGTGAATATTTATCATTAGTTTTCAGTTATAATTAATATTATTATTCAAACTAAAGTAATTACTATTTTATGTCAATATGAAAAAAAATAAATTAAGTCATTTTAAAAGCAATTTGGGGGATGAAGTTCATGAAATTTTGAAACTTGTCCCATAGGGTTTAGTAGGTCGACTTTACATTGAACAAAAATTGTAGCGATCTTTTGCTAAATGTTTATTTAAATAATTTGAGTTGATAACTTCAATGTTTAAATTAATATCATTATTATTTTGTAAATATTATTTTATTTATAATTTTTTTCTAAAACATATTTCAAAGATAACGTTTGTTAGTTTAGTTTTGTTTAATTTAAAGAAATATTAAATAATGGCATTAATTGATGGTCCCAGTGACGGCTTGATGGACAAATATTTAATAAAGGTATTCTTTAGACTTGCAAAAAGTATAGGTAATGTAAAAGATATTCACAATTGTAGAATTTTTTAAAATGAAAATGTGTTAAGTTGATCATTAAGGCAATTTCTAAAATAAAGTACCTTAGTTTTTTACGATCAAATGTTCAAAAATACAATATATATATATATATATTATTGAGTCTTGTGAACGCAAGTTTAATATTTTGAAAATATAATTTGATTAAAGGTTCTTTTATTATTATTATTCTTTTTTTATTATTGGATATGTTTCGATGCTTACATACATCATCATCAGAAATATTTGGAAATTTAGTATTTGAATATTTGAATTGTTTTAATAACACGATTTTAAAAGGTATACTAATTTTAAATAGCTAATTTTTCAGTAAATATTATAATTTATAAAAGTATTATTGGGAAACAATGGCAAAAAATATTTTATTCATAAATTTTAAGTATTGAAATAACTTTACTTTACCCATTCTGAATGTTAACTGATGGGTTGTAGTGTCTTATTAGTAGAGATTCACAAAACTGTCGTTTGTAATGTGAATCAAAACCCTTTTGTAGAACAGAAAACTCATCTTTTGAAGTGGATAAGGTTCTATCTTTACAACATAACCAATGATCAAGAACCTTACTGGATCGACTCATTTGCGAGTGCTCGCTAATCCGGGTTTTGAGATGACGATTTGTCTCTCCGATGTACGAGTTTTGACACCCGTGACAATTAAGTTTTTATACCAGATTAGCTTGCAAATCACAAACTGTTTTCAATTTGTTTGAGAGGTAACTTTGAACTTTGGATGTGACAAAGACTACTTTGGCACTACGTATTGTTCTACTCTTCGGAATATGATATTATAATGATTTATTTGTATTCTTCAGTATTTTGTTCTTTTAATTGTTTCTTAACTTGTGTATCTGTATATAATTTGTCTGGTGTTATTTTTCTTCTATTTGCTTGTTTGTATACATATTGTTTCTCAAGCGCCTTCTAAGAATATTTAAACTCTGATTTTCAATTTCAAAACTGGATGACGAATTCCAAACTCTGTGAACAAGCCCTTTGATCATACCCTCTCTGTATTTTTCCTCACAAAAACTCTGTGGTGTTGAGTAAAGACCTGTATCTGTTGCGTTTCTGAATAATTCAGTTTTATAGCCTTAGTTCATCCTAGTGACAAGAATGTCCAGAAAGAGAAGTTTATTTTCTACTTCCCATTTTGTGGTAAATTTAATATTAGGAGGAAGACCATTCATAAATGTTAGGAAAAGTTCTAGGAGGGATTGATTTCTGATAACCAAAAAGACATCATCTACATATCTCTTGTACAAATTATGTTAATGGTGAAATTGTACTCTAACATTGTTTCAAGTACTCCCACATTAGTTTTTCATTGGTTCATCCCATTTGTCGAAAATTTTTTTAGTTCATTGTGGTCTCTTTAATCTAATTTGACGGCGTAAAAGAGATTTACTGATTTTACACATTCTATTATTTAATTATTTCGGAGATGACCTTGTCCAGTTCTGATAAGAATTGGCTTTTAACTAGTAGAATTTAATTCTTCGCATATATCCAGGGTAGTACTAGTTTTTTATAGCGTACTTCGGAAGGTGTAAACATATTTTCTTTTTCCGATCTAACTTTTGGTCTTCCAGTTTGAAAAGAGCTTTGATTCAATCTAGTTTCTTGTAAACTTTGAATTGTGTAAACTACTGTTGATTGTTCGATGTTGCTGTCCCCAAGTAAGAGTCTTCTACAAAAGAGCTTCGATTAACATTATGAAGGGCAGTTCTGTGAATCAATATTAATAAGACACTACAACCCATTAATTAATATGTAAAATAGACAAAATAAGATCTTCTCAATTCTTAAAATCTTTAATTAAAATAAATAAAATAATTTTCCCTAAATATCCAATCAAATCCTGAAAATCAAATATTTACAGAAAAATCTACCATTAATTTAGAATTTATTATATTATATATAATATTTGTCTACAAAGTGTGTTTGATTGTTTGTCGGTTACGCTTTTAAATGTGAAATTGCGGAGGAACCGGAGTGAATCCACTTAAGTACGTGGTCAATCTGGGTAGCCGGTGTCAATGCAATTCTGTCGGTACAGCGCTTTCGCCGAAGGACACCGATGAAATCAATAAAAAATTATAGTAGTTAAAAGGTTAAATTAACACCGATTTCGAATAATTTTTAATTATTCCTACCAGGAATTTCGTGAAACATTTGATGAAAATACTAATTAAATACTAACTTATTTGATAAATAACGATTTCTATCACTTATTAACTTGTTAGGGTTTCGAAAAATACACATTGACACATTTGATAAAATTTTATGTAGAAAAAATTTAAAATAATTCCTTTGGTAAAATTATTAATTTCAAACAAAATAATATTTAGTTTAACAAAATTTGGAATTTAAAATTAAAAATATTTTAGTCTTTGTTTAATTTTATCAATTTTCAAGGCTGATGAAAACTACTATATAAACAGCAGCAAATTTAGTTTAGTTGGCCCAAAAATTTCTCTCAACAAAAACAAAACCAAGGAGGCAAGTAACTTTGTTATAAAGGATTATTTTTACTTATTATTTTTTAAAAAAAACATTTTTTTATACCATAAGTATCCCGTATGGGAGAAAAAGGTTTATTTTAAATCTAAACTATCGTTCGTTTTGGAGATTCACAGTTTTTACTGTAATCTGTTAACTCGCACGAAATATTGATTTGTGTTTGTATTCCGTTATCATGAATTAAATTATTATTATTATTTTTGACTTGTTAATTTTTGTTATTTGAAATAAAGTTTCATAAAAAAATTTGTGTTCATTGTCTATATATTTATGTTGGAAGTCCTTACTGATTAATTGGAGTCAGATTAAAGATTAAAGAATATAGAATGAAGATTTGTGTTTAAAAAGTAAATATTTAAGGTTAAAGATTTGAATACCCAACAAAATAATTATATTTATAAAATCAATTTAGGTTAAATTTGCAAAATTTCGTTATCCACTGATTTACCTTTTGTCAGTGACGCTCAAATTTTACTACCATCATATATATGCTGATAAAATGCAAAATAGTGGAGGAACAGTGAGTGAATCCGCATAAAGTTGATATAACTCTGCATAGTTCGCATCGAAACGGTTATGTCTGTACATCGTCTTTGCCGAAAGGCTCCGGGAGCCGATTTAACTAACTGACTGTCAAATCAACGCATAATTCGATACAATAAATAATAGTTAAGATTTAAAAATTAAAACAGAAACTTTCAAAGTCGAAAATTCAGCTCATCCGTCATATATGATGGGTCTTTTTCTAGTTTAATTTTAATTGTTGATCATGGAAAATTAATTTCAGAAAGATGTACAATAATCATTTTTTTAAAAAAAAGCTTCACAACATTATTTTTTAAAAATACCAATATATATAATATTTATATTTTTGAATTATTAAGCAGAGGTTACATAAATAGTAATCCGTATTTTCTATGGTAAAAATCAAATTTTAACCATCTTGAATCCCTGATAAATCAAAAATTATTAAGAAATGATATTTTTCCAATACTTTTTAGGTTATTCATTCTTTAAATACTTTTCTTTTGTTTAAAAATATTTATATTTCTCTCTTCTATTCTATCATTTGATGTATTCCGATATACAATTAGACTGAATTTTTAATACTTTCTAATTTTTCTTTTGAAATATAGAATAACATTATTTAAGAATAATAAATGTTTACCATATATATCATATTAAGAACACATAATTTCTTTTTTTAATTTTTTTAAATAAAATAAACTATATATAATATTAGGAAAAGATTTATTCGATTCTTTGACAATCATTTTTCTTAGAAAAAAAATTATATTTAGGATTTTTCTTTTTTAAATTAAAACACTCTAATTATTATTGTTAGAAAAGCAATGCAAGTTTATGAACTAAAACTTGAAACAAATGTAACTCAGCACAGAAAAAAGTTTATTAATCAAAATACAAATCATCAGAATGAATACATTTTTACAAATGAGAAACAAGTTTAATGATGTCCTTAGTGTAGAACTCCTGAGTTCTGGATGCAATGACAGCGTTAAAGGCGTCTTTTGTGTCGTCTTGATTTTTGAAACATTTTTTCTGGAGGAAGTTGTCCAGGTGCTTGAAAAATGGTAGTCGGTGAACGAGAGATCCAATGGATAGGGTGGATGAGGTAGAGTTTTGTAGCCTAATTTGTTTAGTTTTTGTAGGGTTGTTTTGCGATATTTGGCCGGGCTTTGTTGTGGAGGAGAATTGGCCCCTTAATATTGACCAATCTTGGGTACATATGTCGGAGCTCAGGATGCATTTTGTCAATTTGTTGGCAGTACTTCTCTGCGGTGATCGTTGTAATGGAAAGAGGAATTACATATAATTTTCTCTTCCATTAACGTTATAGAATAATTTAATGAAGTGATGATTAATATTTATTGGGAACACAATAGACATCAGATTGTCATGAATATAATTAATTGTCAAATCAATCGCCGACAATAAGTACCGTATTACTTCGATTTAACGCCACATTAAAGAATACAATTATACAATCAATCAGAATTTATAATATAATATATCTAAAAGTCAGATTGTGTTTCAAGCACCAGTATAATTTCATTAATTAAAAAGTATTATATCACTCCTATTTCTATCCCACAAACGTCATCAATTTCATCATCCCCATCATCGTCTTCATCTTCGTATAGTTTTTTGCCCTGGGTACATGAGTTCATCTCCAACTGATTCTGCAACTTCGCCTTTTCTAGTACAACTGATGACGTCAGGATCGGAAGAAGTGATGCCACACATTTCGAAAGACTTGATAATTATTTTTTGTGGCACGTTATTCCACGCTTCCTTTATTCATTTTACCATGTCAGTCTTGCTGGGGGCGCGAGGATTTCCTGCAGGTGTACAACTAGCTGGTCGACGTTTATCTTGTAACCAATTTTCATAAAATTCGCGATACTTGTCTTTGAACGGCTTGTTCCATGACGCATCCGCTGCTTGAAGAAGCTTCGTGCAACCACCAGGAATGCATGCCATTGTTATCTTCAAAGCTTTCGGAGCAGCATGTGCCTCAGCGGTTAAATGGTAACGGAATGAGTCCCATACCAAGTGTCTCTGATGAAAGGCAAAGTTACCCAACACCTTGTTAATCCACGTCATAGTGTTGTAAGGCTTTATCCAACCATTCTCAGACAGTTCAATGATGACGCCTCGTATTCCTACCAACTCTGTTGGCATTCTTTTTCCTTTAAACACGACAAACGGAGGTAATTTACGTCCATCAGCCACAGCTGACAGACACACTGTGATGCGACTTTTTTCATGTCCAGTCGTAAGCATAGGAACATGCTGTACTCCACAAATATCCACTGTTGCATCTCCGGGCATATCCGCCCATATTGCGGTTTTGTCCATGTTGCCATCTAGTATGAAATTATAGTAATTTTGAAATAAATAATTTTTGTTATTATTAAATGTGACATTATGATTCACCCTTGCTGAATAATATATTTTTAAAAACTTTTGATTTAATTATGGTTTTACTTTTAAATTTAAAAAAGGTAAATCTTTAGAAAGAAATGAATATTTCATTTTATTTACCGAACTCTAAATTGAATCATTAAAAGAATAAATATTAAATTTCTTTTGCTGAAAATTCCATCAGCTTTATTAGTGAAAGTTTACTACTTGTTAAAGAGTTTTCTTGGAAAAGGCTATCGTTATTCCATCAGGATCGTATAAATCAACATCATGTATATTAAAGAAGTCTTTTGAATTCCTGTTTTTCGAATTGAAACTTTTTTTATAACAGAAGATTTCATTATTTGATTCAATTAAAAACTCAAAAACTTTCTTTAAAAATATTTTTACTAATACAAATTGTGACAACTTTTCGTTCAAAACTTTATAAAAAAATTTGAATTCGAAAATTGATTGTTTTCTTATAAATTCGACAATTGTTTTTTGCACACAATTTTTGCATTACAGCTCATGCAATCACAGCGGAGAATCTAATCACTTTTTCTTTTCAAACATTACAGAACAAATTTTGCCACCTTTTTCTAAAACTCAACGAATAATTCAGTCACGCATGTACTTTCAAATCAATCTCAAAATATTTGAATTTCGCCAATTTTTTAAACCTTAATTATTACGTTTAAACAAACGCATACTTTTGGAATGATGATTAAATTATTTAGTTATTTAATTTTTAATTTTCTTGTAAAGTATTTTAATTTATTTATTTACATATCTATTTTTTTTAATTATTTAATTATTAAAAATTATTAAATTTTTGCTTTACTTAATTAATTAATTTATTTATATTATCCTTTCCAAACTGGAAAAATGTTCGGTCAATCATTTAATTTTCCGCTGCACTTGCATTTTAGTTTTTGATGATTGTTATGTAAAAATTATTAATTATTTAAAACACTAAAAATCTAAATCTGAGATGTTGTATATTATAAAAAATAAAAATTAAGCAAATCTTTCATCTGCTCACCGGTACTGATGTTGTATTTTTAATCATTGTAAAAATAACAGCTCATATTTATTATTCTCAATTACGTTAAGAGTTGAAACTTAATTGGAAACAAAAATCAAAAGTAGAACAATTCACAAGACATTAGTGTAAGATTGATTATTTCCATCTTTAGGGACTGAATTTTATCTTGGGATTATTGACAAAATATCTATCAGTCATAGAACCGATGTTTACAATAACAATATCCTTGATGCAATCACCAAATGCCGCTCCCTAGCTCAATCTCAGCCGCCACAAACACTACCAAGTAAACGTTATCAAATTCATTAAAAAAGTAAATTTGTGAGATTTTCTTTTGCAAATTTATTTTTCAATCAAAGATTTTTAAAAAAAGAATTATTATCAAGAAATATAATTACTGGTTTTATTAGGATTGCAAGTTAATGTAACATCAGATCCGGTCAATACAGTCCCTTCAGGATTTGCAGTAATGGTCGGCTTTGGAGGGATATCTGAAAAGATTTTAAAATTAATTTATTTATTATAAGATCGAAACAAAAAAATTTAAATAATAATTGAGATTATAAATAAAACAAACTTTTACTTTCAGGTAGTTTATTTCACTGAAAATCAAATGTTACATTTATGTAACCTATTACCGGTTTATCCCATGTATACACGGGGTATCATATTCCAGCGATAATTTATCAAATATGGTTGTCAGTGATAAAAATAAATAAATAAATATAATGTTTGTGTTTCTACCCAATAAAAAATTGATTTCCAAAAAAATTGTCAATTTTTGACCGATCATTAAAAACATAGACCGGCAAGGGGTTAATGAAATAAGTACTTCTAAAAATATTTAAGTAAAGCAACAAGTAATATAATAAAAAAACACTTCAATAAAAATGGACTAGAAGGTTTATCGTACCGGAAATATATTGATAATTAAAATAGGTTTTAAGAAATAAAGTTAGTTTATATTTATTTTTATTGATAAAAATCTGACAGACTATTAAATTTTATAGAATTTTCCCGAGAAATACCAAAAAATTAGAAAATTAACTAATAAATGTATTAAAAATCCCCGTATAACAAATTGGAAAAATATCAGTGGGAAACAAGTCAAAATGATGTACATTGTTGACTATATTGATATGGACAAGAAGCCAACGGGAATTTTCTACTGAATAAAAGTTAGTGAGGGTAATGATCCTTGTAAAAGTAATTTTACTAATAAATAAGCTTATGTAATAAAACCACTTTTAACAAGAAATAAAAATAATCAAATAATTGTCACTAAAAATTTTATTAATTTAACAACAAAGTAACGGAAAGAATATTCCGTTATGCACAAACAAGTAAAACCTTTTATGGAAATGTTCTGATAATAAGAAATATTTACTTTGAACTTGATACCTTCCAAGGGTACAGAATTATCAAATAATTTCTCAAAAAAGCGAATGAATTGATTTCGATATCGGACGATAGATGACTCAAGAATAGGAAATAGACGGATGAATCGGAACTTGGTCTTTGTTAGTGATAAGGAGTCAATGGTGATTATTTTTCGCGAAAAGATAAATGAATTGATCGTTGATTGAATAATGTTGTTCGGTAATCTTGAATTTGATGATTGAATTGATTTGAGTACAGAATATGGTTTAGCGTAAGTAAGAATCCCAAATAAAATACCAGTAGTAAAAAACAGCTATTTATTATTATTAATTATTGATTTTTTTAATAGCTTTCAATATTCATATAATAATATAATAATAATATAAACAATACAATTTCCACGTGTATTTTACATGTTGTTCGTACAACAACTTATTTTCTGTTTTCGGTTTATTATAATTATTCATTAAATTATTCACTTCTTTCGATTTTATCTTCGCTCCAATGATTAAATCCCTCTTTACCAGTTCGCGACATATAACACATTGATCTTCATTTGGCTCAATCTCGGTCTCACAAAAAAAATAAAAAATCATAGTTTTCAATGACAAAATATTGTTATTTGTTTTCTCTGTTAGTTAATACTTCCTCACATTTTATGCATTACACGATTAGATCAATGATCCAACTTTTTGAAACGGACTGTTCGCCTCCACTCTTGATCCCCTTATTTCGAGCATCATTCACTATCTCCAAGTATCAATCACTCCAAATCCACTACTTGTGTCTCATTCACACCACCAAAAAAATACATACAAAAGCCCACAACACACAATTCACACCAATATCGCCACCGATAAAGACCACAAACCAAACGCATACCTGTCAAGCAAAACACAAAGCACTCTAAAACCACATATGATCGAGCATTCACAAGCGAAAAAAAACGAACACACCACAAAACACCAACCAAAATTGATATATTACAATATATATATATATATATATATATATTTCGAAAATATAATTTGATTAAAGCTTTTTTTTTAATACAACTATTGGACATGTTTCGATTTTTAAAAAAATCATCATCAGCAATTTTCTATTGAATTGTTTGAATAATACAATCT
>MQRK01162246.1:0-10137 GCA_001938485.1 Girardia tigrina | reverse complement strand
AACCCTACAATGCGCAATTTTTTTAATTATCATAAAACACGCGGCCAGTATTACAAACTGAACTGTCATTTTTGTTGACAAAATATATTGCATCTATGACTTTATGGGCAGTTATCATTTCATAGACAATGTTTTTGGTTCACCGTATGTAAACACTCAAAGAATATCACGTGATTAAAAGATATTGAGGTAAAATATGGTTGATTCAAATATGAATCACGGTGCATTGTAGGGTTAACCGTGAATTTTATTGTATAAGATTCAACAAATTAGGATGAATAAAAAAATGTATATGCTACGTCGAGTAGCTTCGTAGAGTGCTCGAATTTTGATCTTTTGTCCAACTCGAGGAGTAATATAGACACAGTGTCGACACTCTAGATAACGATTTCGCCGCTGCAGGCCCGACTGTGCTGATCTGACTGATTAAAATCCCGGCATCCGAAACCATCACCAGACATCCATATTTTTTACATCAACGTACGCCAGTTATATTTGGCGTTCGGAAAGTTTATTTGACTTGTGATTTTTGAGAAATCATCTATCATAACGATAACGTTCTCCGCTCGAACAATCGAAGCGAATGATTTTCATCGACGTTGAATGTCGATGATCAATTGTTGAGAGTAATATAATAAAAATAATTTTGATCAATTTCATTATTCGTTTAGCCTTTTTTGCTAAATATATTTTTTTGTCCAATTATTTTTCACAACTCAAAAATCACGCAATTTATCCAATATTTTCAATTAATATTTACACACATCAACCAAAATTTTCCATTAAAATTTACACAATTTGTCACAGCGATACACGACAGTATATATTTACAAAAATTTGATTTAATGATGAACATGCATAATAAAAAGTTTTTGAAGTAGGTGAGAAAAATTTCTTTAGACCTTTTTTAAAAGTTAGTTGCTTTTATTAAAAACTAAGAATGACCTATATAATTTCTATTTTAACGGTAAAGGGAGTGTATAAGAGCCCACCAAAAGTTCATAAATTACTCTTATAATCTTCTGAGGGAAGGAAGACCAACTAAACGAGTCGACTTTAATAAGGTTGCTGTAATTACAAGTTAGATGAGGAAATATGTATACATTTAAATCCATATCCCACATAAATCACTTTATGTTGATTATTTTTAATTTTTGAAAGTTTACGTTAACTAGAATTTTCCATATAAAACAAATTCATAAAAAATTCAATTTTTATAAAAACATATTGACAATCAACGAGTTCCAACTATATAATATTTTTTCGCAGAGAATTTACAATTGAAAATACGTCTTAATATAACAATATTTATCAGTACAAAAAACAATTTCATAATTATTGATAAATTTAAGGATAAAGATTTGTTTAAAAAGTCACAATTAGTTTTTCAAAAATTACTTTTAGTGAATTGAAATGAAACGAACTAATTTGATATCGGATTTTCTGAACAAGGCAATTTTGTAAAGACATTATATAATTTTTTATATTATTATTTCTCAAAATTGTTTTTCTTTCGACAATGCCAGCAAAAGAAGTTATTATTCTCAAATGACTTCTGATTGTTTATTGGGAGTTGGAAATCCCTTATTAGATTATATAATTTACGTTGACTCATCTACCAATGAAAAATTAATTAAAAAGTTTATATTGAAAAGAAATTCGCCAAATATAGCGAATTCAGAACAAAAACACATTTTTAAATATATAACCAATTCATTTAATAATACGGGATATCCGATTGTTACAGCTGGAGGTGCGACACAAAATTCTATTCGGGTAGCACAGTGGCTTCTTAGAAAGCCTGGTTCAACCATATTTTTAGGAGCAGTTGGGAGTGACAAAGAAGTACTGAGTATTTTCTTATACAGAGTTTTTCGATCAATTACTTCGTTTCACGGTCAATAAAGTTGCTATTGCAATCATTTATGAAATGAATATATTTTTTAATAAAATAATTAATATTTAAACTTAAAAATCAGAAAAAAGTGATACATTTTTTGATATTTTCACGATTTTCTTAAGTAAATATTCATGTTCTTACAGTTGCAATTTCTCTAAGTCCATTGTTTATCCGCTCATTCAATTGTTCTTCGTTAATGCACCTAGGTTTGATCACCATATACTGTCACTTACTGAAGCAGTTCTCAATTGGATTGAGAAATAGGTTGCAAGCCATAAAACGAGAAAATTTAGTAATGATGAATGGTTGCGTGATACATGTAACGGGTGTATGAATTTGAAATTGCACTCACTCTGTTCTTTTTCACTTTGAACTTGTTGATCATTTTGATTGAAATGTACCATCGATTTAAAATACAGTATAACATCGAAAATTAGCCAACTTCCCATTTTGGTCACTTAAAAATCAATAGAAACCCTCTAAATTTGACCAAAATTTTTTAAGAAGGATTAAGTATTAAAAAATTAAGGAGATAGTCACGGTCATATGAAGGAAGATGTTTTTTATTTACTTATAGTGAACATGATAAATTATTGGAATATGAAATTTGAGATGTTAACAACTGTGTAATGGCGTTTTGTTTTTGTACGATTTCGTATTTATACATTGTCGTAATTTATTTAAATTACGACGTAATAGATCGAAAAACACAGTAAAAATCTATAATAATTATCTTCTGATATTCCGAAAAGGGTGATATTCTCCGAGAAAAGGTAAACGAAAGCAATGTTCAAATAATGTATAAAATCGTCAACAATTGCAATACCGGAAAATGTCTTATCATAGTCTCGGGAAATGAACGTACTCTTGTTACCGATTTCGGTGCCAGTTTACATTTGAACAGTGATCTTTTGGATCACGTTCCAATAAAACAGAAATTTGAACTTGTATGTTAAGTAAATTATAAATGATACTAATAATTTTTAGGCTAAATGTATTTATTTAGAAGGATTTTTGTGGATTACCAATCCTCAACTTATGATAAATTTGGCTAAAGCTTCTATTGAAAAAATATTAGCTACAAATTTACATGCTCAATTTTTAACTCCGTATTTTATCCAACCTGAATATAATTTTTTAGAAAATGTAGACATATTGTTCGGAAATCAATATGAGGCCTTGGCTTTAGCTAAATGTTTAGCCGAAAATTCCAGGTCACAAAGTGTCAGAGATAAATTCAATGAGTTTTTGAATCTGCCCGTAATATCCAGTGACGCATTAGTTCGAATAGCGTTATTGGTCGGACAATTTTGTCACAATAAATCAAGTGTTCCACGAATTATTGTTTTTACACAATCTAATAAGGAAGTTATATTGTGTTTAAATGGCGATGAAGTATGATGGGCTTGATATTTTAAAATATTTTTCGCCTAGATACATAAAATTCAGGTTCCTAAATTGCATGAGCCTAATATTGTTGATTTCACCGGGTGTGGAGATGCTTTTGCTGGAGGATTTCTAGCGGACATTATGATGGGCAAAAGTCCTTTAGAAGCGGCAAATACTGGTGTCAAAATGTCTCAATACATGGTAACTCAAAACGGATGTAACATATTAATGTCAAGCATTGTTAGTTAAATAAAAAACAAAAGAACAATTAATAGACTATTGTTTTTATTTCAATAAATTTTCTTCATTAGCTTCTTTCTCAAGAATTTGGTTTTCTAATTATAAAATTAATTATAATAAAAAATCTAATTAAAATATCACCTCTTTTCTTTAGTAACCACTTTTTCTTCTTTAATTTTCTTTTCATTTTAAGCTTCTTTATTCTGTTCTGCATTTGATTAATCAGTAGAATAAAATAAAAATCAATTGGTAAAACTAACAAGTTTCGTATTTTCATCTTCACATTTATGTATGCCTTTTTTATTGGTCCATGCTTGTAAACTGTGATTTATAGTCAGATCATTTGAAATATTCGTTTTATTTTCCTTTGAAAAAAAATCGATTCGAGAAGCCAAAGCCAACTTATTGGAAATTAATTTTGACGTTTTACTTTTTATTTTCTCTTCAAGTTTTTTTGAAATATTTTCATAGTTTTCTTTCCTTTCATCAAATTAAATTAGTTTATGATTTAAATAATTACTTTGGTATCAGATTTTTGAAAGTCATTGAGTGAATTGCAGTGTTTGGTAATTCAGCCAGTTTTTTTAATGATCCGGCAGAAGCAATAACTTTGGCAACATCCAAATCAACTGAAGTTGTTGAGTCTAACACAGTATGCATATTTGGAGCCATTTTTTTAGTAACAGTTTCCAAATTTCTTTTAAAGTAAATTAAATCTTCTGAAATTTGAATGAATTCATCGTTTAGATTTTTTATTATTTCTTTAGTCAGTGGGGACTGTTGTTCTATAGGTGAAACAAAACATTATTTTTTTAATAATAATCAAAATAAACCGAGTGTTGATTCAATTGCCTGTTTAAAAAGCACTATTTTATCTTTGTCCAATGTTGAAAGAGTAACGTCACCATTATTATTAAAATATTGTGTTAAGGAATCGAAAACATTTAAATTATTAGATTCAATAAATTCTATTAATTCTGGCATTATTGATTTCACCATTGCGATTAGCTTGGTTTTCCTGAAATTCAAATGTTTTTCGATATCTAATAATAAATTATAACCATTGGTTATATTTATCCCACTAGAAGGAAAATCAATATTTTCATTGACAATTTTATGTGATAAGGCTTTTAAAAATCGTTTTTCTTTACTGCTATCATGATGAGATTTCAATATTTTACTAATATGCTGTTTTATGTAACGAATAATTTCGTGAATTCCATTGTCATTGACTATTTGGAAACCAAGTTGTCTAGAGATTAATAATATAATTGTTTTCAAAAAATTGTACAAAGCTTACTTGAATGGTTCTACCAAATTAGAACATTCAAACCCGACTGTATGACTGCTGTTTAAGTTGCATTTATCCAAAAAAATCAGCAATTTTTCCGGAATTCGGTTTTCTTTTATACATAATGAATCATTGTGTGCTTCAACTGGATCTTTAAATTGACAAAATGCCTGTAATTGGATTATACTAGAGAACTTTTTTATGTCATTAACTGCCGAACGAACAGATTTAATGAGATGACCAATTTGTTCAAATTCTTTTACTTTGAATAAACAATAACCAGACAAATGTCTGTATATTAAAAACATTTCTAAAAAATTAATAATAGCAGAATAAATAAGATAAAAAAACTCACGTTATTCAAAATACGCAATATTAAAACAAAATTTTTATTTGTAAAATTTATAAATATTTTAATAATTTTGATAAATATATTTACACTTCGATTTTCATTTTTGATTTTAAGATTAAGTTATTTTTATAAGTACAAAAATCATTTATTTAAAACGATAGAAATCCATGATGTTTACGCTTAAACTTAATATTATTTCTTTTACAAATTAAGATAACCTTTAAATTATCTTATATAACAAAATTTCAATATCAATAAACGAATATTGCTAAATTAAAAAATCTTAAGAAATGTATAATAAATATGATAATTGCAAATAAGATTAGTTGTATTTTTGATAATTTTAAAATGTATGTTTTACAAATTTTAGAATGTTCTTTATTTGAGTATATTAATGAATACATGTTTATTAAAATTATTAGAAATGAGATTTCTTAAAATTTTATAATCAAAAAATTTTCAATAGTCGTTTCTTAAAATGTTTCAAACAGACCATTTAAATAAAAATTAATGCAAATTTGAATGATATCAATAATAGGGTAGATTTTTCGGTATTTTATCGTATTATGTGAAAATATTTGAATTATTCATTTGATGATACATTCTTTTAATTAAATCTAGATTTTCTTTGTATTCTATATAATATGCATGTTAAATTATATCTCTTAAGAATAGAATTTATAATTACAAATAAACCAATTTACGATTACTAATAAACGAATTTATAAGTACTAATAAATATATAATATCATATAGTACAATATAATGTAATTAAAATTATATTTTTAGAACCAGTGAATTTTTAAATCATTAATATAATATATTAATGTAAAAATAGAATATTGAGAAAAGATTCGAGTTTTAGCGGAAGATAAATGAAAGAATGTTAAATGATAGTTACTTCCCTTTCCTATAGGAAAGAGGGAAAATGAGACAACAAAGATCAAAATAGTTTTTGATGGTGTCATCAAGATTCAAGGATTATGGTTGAATGATCTCTCGAGGTAGAATCTCTCTCCCTAAACTAAAAATCTTCTAGAAGTTTTATTAAAATTTAAAAAGTTCTTTATAGTATGAGTCTTGGACATTCAGGAAATTTACCTTCAAATATCGATTTCAGACCATGAGAATAATGAATATCTATGTTTATATCATACGTTTGAAGGAATAAGTAAGTATTATTTATTTCAACGATTAGTTTTTAGGTTAAATATCCACATTTTAGCACAGATGGTAGGGCACAAGAACGCAAACAATTTTGCTAAAGAAATTTCTGAAGCCGTTGAGATTATTAATTTTTATACATATATTGAGTATTAAGAAGGAGTATTAAGAATTGAATAAATATTTAAAATATTTATTTGTATTAATTAATTGGTAAAATAAAAAGTTATTTGCCTTTTTACAAAAATAAATATGAAAATGTACATAAATAAAAAGAAATAAAAAAATAAAATTATAAACAGAAAAAAAAACAAAATTAAATAATTATTTAGAACAAAAACATAAAAAAATAAATTAATAAACAAGAACAAATATGTTTCAGAAAAGGAGTATATAAGTAGAATGTTTTTATATTAAAAATAATAACATAATAAAAGAAGTAAAAAAGAAGATTATATTTACCGACTTAATCTTAAAAACTTGGAATTTTAAGAATTAAAATTGTTGGGTATTCAATTTAAATAATTACTTTTTGAACAAAATCATTAATTCGTAATCTTTATTCTTAAAATCTTTAAACTTTAGTCTGACTCCACTTAACCCTTAAACGACCACTGGGGTCTACTGGACCTCAAAAGGTTTTAAAATATAAATAACTTTAACAATTCAATTCCAATTGAATCTAAACTATGAGACATTTCTTACATAATGTGGATGTAAAGTTTACCAAAAGCTGACCCGCCTAACGTTTTTAGTTTTTTAGGAACAGGGTTTTTAAAAATTGTCCCCAATTATACCATGTGGGGTCTGTGAGACACCAAATGAATAATTAGCAAAATGAAATATTAAAATTATTGCAATGCAATTTGATCAGTAATAATAGCAAGATTCATATGTACATATGCTCATTTTATACATGAGTTACTCAATTGGTATATAAAGGCTCATAAATGTCATGCACATACTTTTAGCCAGTTATATGTGAATATATTTGGTTATATAAGCGCACACGTTTATTGTCTTGTTTGCTGGTGCATTTATATATGTCTACGCACGGCCAGTCAGTTATATTAGAATTGTATGTACATCTCTACAACTGCATAAATTAGCATTTTCATTGTTTTCAAATCGTTTTATAAATTTTACATTTTTTTTAAATATGCAACGTCCAACTAGAATAGTTGCAATTGAGGCGAATAGACACATAGCAATTGGTGATGATATTTTCGAAGGTTTTATTTTGAGTTATCTTTCATAACATATAATTATTTTTTACTTGACCAGATGATGAAGAAAACGAAGAAGATTTTTCAGAAGATGAAGTTATTTCCAATCCAAGAGAGCAAGAAAGTAGTGACGATGAATTAGAAGTAGTAAATAATGGTCTCTTCGAACAAATATGGATTCAATAGAAACTGTTCATCGCAAAATATCGATTCTTTATCGATCGTTTTCGACAACTCACAGATTTTCGGTGGCGACAATTGCGATTTCTTCGCACAATTGGAATTTACGATCGCTTTATTCGAGCAAGGGGCAGCAGACGAAGAAATTGAAGAATTGCATGTCGATCGCACGCGTTTGTCGATCGGATTTCTTTGCGCAAATTCGACGAATTCGAGCGATTTCGAAAAGGTTTCTTCGTCGGAAAATTTTTGTTTTCGACTTTCAATTAATTGACACGCTTGTCGCTTGATTATTTTTGTGAAGAAACGATCGATGACGAGTGGAAATGGTAAACGAAGAGTTTTTCAAAATTTTGTTTTTGAAAAAGATCGATGGAATTCCGATGAAACTGGTCGATTTGCTGAGATTAGTGAATGATTTTCGCGGATTGGAATTGTTATTTGTGATGACCATTTTGGAAATTTATTTGATTTAATGTGAGACAATAATGAAAAAATTTGATTTTAAAAAAGTGCAATAAAACAATAGGGTTTTAGCGTATAAAAAAATAATTTTAAATACATTGGAAAATAATTTTTACATTAAAAAAAAAGAAATAGTTTTTTCAACACAATAAAATAAGTATTTTTTACATGGAAAAAATAGATATTTCTGTTTTTTTGTTGCTAAAATGTTGTGGTACACAATAAACGACAATTATATTTCGAAAGAAAAAGAGTTATAAAAAGGAAAGAAGACGTTAAAAAGGCAAATTATATTTAAAGTTCAATTCGAAATCGTTATTTAATTTTGGACTTCGATTTACTAAATCAAAATTTGATATTTGAACTTAGACCGATCACACTTGATCTTCGGTCCGTCATTCGAATAACCGACTAATATAAAAGGACTGCAAATTCCAGAATAATTGTTGAATTGTGAATTATGATCATCGAACTACGAAAAGTCTTAAATCGAGGTACTAGATAAGGTGAAATATATTTTATATGTTTAAATTCCTCATATTTTTATAAAATTAAAATGTACTGTGAAGACACTAAGTGGTTCACATCTTAACCAAACTCTTAAGGATAAGGAATAACTTTTATTTTTTTAACTGTAAAGAGTTTGTAAAAGAAATTGTGCATAAAAAATAAAAATATTTTAATAAATCCTCTTATTTTAATTTGCTTTTGATAAACTTGTCTCCTCACCTCAATACAACAAGACTATAAAACGATCGTACTGATCGAAAAAGAAAGAAAAGAGAACAAAAATTTATCGACTCGCTTATCGAAGAATCGTTCGGATTAAGTGTGCATTTATATAAATGTGGTGCTTCAATAATTGAAGGACAAACATTAGTAAAAAATTTATTAAAAAAAAATTAACCCTGTTTAAATAATTAGCCGTCGTTTAAATAATTTCTCAAAATCGAATGTCGAAATAATTTCTTCAAAATGGGTTCTTTCTAATTTTGATAATCTATCTTACGAGAGCCGATGGAGTATTTATTGGGTTTACTTTATCCAATTTATTCTCACTTCACAATTCAAAAGTGCCTCGATTGTTCTAATTTTACCTCTTATATATTGTCCGTGGTCGATATTCGTTCAATATTTTGATTTAATGTCCAACCAAGTGTTGGCATTGACTTATGGAATTGCTAATCTTCCTGGTCTTTGCTTGACTCTCATTTTGCTAGTCAAAGCACAGATCTTTACCTATAACTTCGCAGTGACAAATTTTCAAATCGGGATTATATACAAAAACGTCAGTGTTTGCGTAGTTTTACCAAAAGCAGCCTCAGATATTCAAGCAGATCTATTTGTTGTTATAAATTTCAACCATCATGCTGCAGGATGGATAGAAATACCATCTGTATTATGGTCATTGTTTGATCTATCTAAACAGCTTTTTATATTTTGGATAAGTCTTTTGATCACTCATATGCTTACTATCGAATCACATTTCGAAAACAGACCGACGTTTCTTGTTTTTGTAGCAATTAGTTAGTCTGTACAAACTCCTTCGGGACTGATTGGATTTTCGGTGGCCAGTTGCTATGTTTCAAGAATAATATTAAATTTAGTTGATTGGATGATTAGTACCAACCAATTTAATGAGCGGAATAATTCTCATGGATTAGCGGAAGAATTTTCTATTTTATTAATGATGCGCTCTTTAAATAAATCGATGCTTAAAGTTAGTGAGGAAAAGCTTCAAAGATCTATTAAATTATTGTAATGGAAAATAAGAGCGATTTGATTTCTATTTTCCATTATCTAAATAAATAAAATAACACAAAATAATCTGGAAAATTTATTGTTTACAATGATCAAGATAAGGTCGTTTCAAGATTGTTGGTACTAATGATATGAAATAAATAGATTGTTTTCCGGAGTCCCAAATCAA
>MQRK01162215.1:0-10499 GCA_001938485.1 Girardia tigrina | reverse complement strand
GATTAAGAAACTTTTTTAAGGAAAGAATTTTTAATTTAAGATTAAGTAAATAAAAAATAAAGCTGGATAAAAAGGTGTAAATAAGTTTTTATCTTCTAAAGAGGAAATTTCAATTGATAAAAAGACTTAATTGTGCGTTACGTAAAAAAACAGTTGTAAATATTTGTAAACAAAATTAAATTTTGTAGGAATGTTGAACAATTTGTTTCTGCCAAAAAATTGTCTGACATTGCTATTTGCTTTGACAATATCGTGAGTAATGAAGCTTATACTTATCGTACCGCTTTATACAAGCAAGGATCTTCTCCCATTTTGGCAGAGGTGGTCAATTGAAAAGTGTGAATGTTAATTATATGAGAAATGGTGGCGTATTTTTCTATCGGTTCTCACTTGGGAGACCTCCATTATCATAAATGATTCGATACCCAATGTACTCGGAGGGGGAGCACATTCATGGGCCCAGGTGCCTAAGACGTAAAATTTTCGGATCAACATCGTGTAATCCATGCATACAATAATAATAATAATAATAATTAAAATTAAAATTAAAATTATAATAATAATTTAAAATAAATATTGGTTATCAATTTTTAGATAGATAAAAGATGAATAAATAACAATTTCGCCAAAGAATGTTTATTCTTCTGTGATTCATATTCTTCTGGCGTGCTAATGTTATCAATTGTTCTACTGGTTTCTTTCTTTTTAACTCAATTGACCTTTTGTATCCCTTTTAAGATGAGTAAGTATTCGATACTTTGAATAAAAGATTTGTAGAAATGTTTGTCAAGGGTGGTGGCTAATGGCTGTTGGTATATGATGAAAAGGAACCAGCTTTCGGATGCCGGATACTTTAAGATCAACAAATAAGTCAGGCAGATAACGACATTCGACCCCAAATATTTTCTCAACATCTTTTTATCAATAATCGTCATTCTATTATCGTTTTAATTTGACCTTTTGTTCTATTTTTCCGTCTTCCTAATTTTTCAAATATAAATAAATAATTTAATTCAGATACTTTAAATATAAAATATAATGATTATCTTAACGAGATAAAGTGATACATTTATGGTGAAATTTTTACATTACGAACACTAATTACTTATCATACACAATCTTAAGAGATCTTTAAAGGTCTGCGTATTACAATTGTTTGATACTCCGATTTCATGGTGACCCAAATACTAGAAACCTTTTTTAAGATACATAGTTTCCAAAATTTTATACGACAATTGTCTGGTTTATTTGGATTTAACAGAACAATTGATATATTTAATTAATTATATCAATAAAAAAACCGAACCATATCTATAAACAAGTAAAATATGAAAAAATACTTTTTAAAAAACCACTCATATTGTAATTAATTCAGAAGACCTTGGTGACCACAAAGACTAACTGGAAATTCCACGAAACTGAATACAGGGTTTTTGCAGTTCTGAGTACCATTTGAAATGAAGTTTCATAATCAGTGGGACTGTGCTGTTTTCTGGAGTTATAGTATGAATCGATCGCAATTTAGGAATTTGGTTGATTTGGAGTCAAAAATGTACTCCATAAATCTACAGTGCCTAACATAAATTAAAGATGACCATAATGTTTTAGCTTTTTTTACAGAACACAATATATTTATAACATTTTATTATAACAATTCGTTTTTTTGCAAACTGTATGTATTTGAGCAGTCATAGTAACATATAAAACAGGATAAATCAGTATTTTGTTGGCCCACCTTGGGCTTTTATGATGGCTTTAAGACGCCTAGGCATGAAGATCACGCATGCCTTAAAGAGTTCATCTGTTATCTCTGTATCTCAGACAGACTTGATAGCTTCTTTCAGCTTTGCAAGTGATGTCGTAATGTGACTCTTTTTTTCAAGATAGTCCATATATTTTCGATGGGGTTGGAAAATTTCCTGGCCACTCAAGAATCTCAATAGCGTTCTTTCGAAATCACTCCAGACTGCTTCGTGCCACATGGCAAGGTGCCGAATCTTGCATAAAACTGGTGCACTGGTGTATCCCCATGAAAGTTTTAAGCTTGGTCTCCAGCATGTCAATATATATCTTGGAATTCATTTTTACATTTTTTCCAAGATCACCACGCCCTTAGCTGCTCACACATCCCCAAATCATTATTGAAGCCGGATGTTTCATCATTGGTACTGTATACCATTCGTCATATCGGGCTCAAATAGGCCTTCTCACATGGGAAACACGTTCCACAAACTGAGTAATTGAACACTCATCTGACTACATAACTTTCTGCCAGTTGTTTTCTGTCCAATGTATGTGTTGATTTGCAAAGTGGAGGCGCTTCACCTTCATCGCTTTTGTTAACATTGCCTTTCTGGCTGGCTTGTAGGATGATAGGTTCATCAATTTTAACCGCCTGCTGATGGTCATCCTACTGACCTTCACACCTGACTCCTGTAGATTAACCTCAATGTCGCTGGTGGTGATGCAAGGGTTAACAACTGACATTCGTCGAATTACGCGGTCATCGGCTGGTGTAGTTTTCTTCGGAGCGCCTGCTCTGGTTGTATCACGGAATGATGTTGACTTTCCATACTTTGCAATTGCTCCATGGACGGCAGTCTTGGATATCCCCAGTTGACTGGCTATATTCCTTTAACTACACAGCATAAATGTAGTAAATAAAAAAAATCACATAACGATGTGAATAATCAATCAAACCAATGAGTAATAGCCATATGGTGATATATGTGTAAAGGTCAAGGTTGCTAAAACATTACAGAAAGTCCCTAAACACATATCATACATCATCAGACAACCAATTAACTAGAAAAGTTAACAAAAATTGACTTGCATAACAGTGAACGCTGTAGTAAGCCATGTGTATATTATATAATATGCAATAATAAAGAATTTTATAAATTAGGGTTACTCTCCTAGATGACCAGTAACGTCAAAGATTTTCTACAAAATGGTCAACTTCTTCATCAAATTCAAACTCTATTGCAAAACTTTAGGAAAAATAAAACATAGTGATATTATTGAAAGTTAATGTAAACAAATACCAAAGATGATTAAAAAAATAGATTTAATTTTGGTGATCTTAAACTTATGTTAAGCATTGTATATTTGTTCAATCTAACCGATTTGAATAGCAAAATGACCGACTGGTTAAGAGTAGTCTTTTGGGTTTCAAGGTTGATTAGACTAAGTAGAGCGGAAAATTAAATGTTTGACCGAACATTTTGCCAATTTAGGAAATTTTGAAATATGAATAAATAAATCGATTTGAATATGGTCTTGACTTATTTTTATCTCGTGGAGTTTATTGAAACGAATTCAAGCCGAAAATTGTCAATATTGATTTTCGGCAGCGAATCAATTTAAAAAGGGCCCAGCAAATCAAGAAAAGTTCCCTGCGCAACCCTGTTACATCCGTCTGATTCTCGGGGCAGCCTGAGAATCGGACGGAACATTTAGTATAATTTAAAATTATTTTTTTATTTATTAAATATTGTTAAGTCATACTTTCATTAAGTCGTATCCAACATCAAATTAATTTAAGTCCTACATTGTCTTAATTGTTATTAATGTACTATTAAGAATCATCATTTGTTTGATTTAATTTCTGCATATTTACTTATCATTATTTATGTTAGGAGAAGACCAAATACAATTTCCAAAAGATTTATTTAATACAAAGAATTTTGTAATTTTCTTCTGCATTGATCAATTTCAAAATAACTGCCAAAACCACGATATTAAAACAAATTATGTTGTGAGGAATATTTTGAAGTTTGATGTTTTGTGTTTGAATATGTATGTTGATTTGGAAATGTGTCTCTCCTACCCAGATGGATGATTAATATTTTAATTCTTATTATCTAAAAATATGTTATGTGTAAATTTATTTTTAATTTCAAATAATTTTACAATTTTAAATAGGTTAATTAGTTTTTACAATTTTTAATAAATAAATCAAATTAATATTTTTTAAATAATTAATAATCATTTTAATTTCTATCCAATAAGTTTTTAGTAAATATTTTATTAAAATATTTATTTCCCCATTTGCTAAAAAATAATAAGAATTAATTCATTAATCAATTTAGTTTAGAATGCAATCGTACGAAAGCTTTGACAAAGATTGTCTTAAGGACAATCAAAATTGTTGTTTAAATAAAATATGAAGTCAAATTGGTGTTCTTAATATACGTAATTAAATATAATTTCATATTTTTCTAAATTAATTCGATTTTTTTATTAATTACAAAAGTAAATTTTGAAAAATGGCAATCAGTTTTTAATAAAGAATATAAATTGCCATTATTTTTTAAATTCCTTAATTCGATTTTTGTTAATTATAATCGAATTTGTTTTTATTATTTAATTTTAGTTAACGATGGGCAATTATTTTTGGGAGAGACAACATACTCTTCACCATACATTTCATCATATTATACATCATTCACAGGCAACCTTCACAATTTATACGCCTGCGTATATGTACTATTTTTAATTATTTTTTAAACAAATTTTTATGGTCAAAACAATAAAAGAATTTGTCAAAAGAAATTATGGAAAAACCTTCACGATTTGTGACTTTAGTGGCACTGGAAAGTTTCCCCCCATTATTATTAAAAAGAATATGCATTATAATTATAATAATAATTATAATACAAAATTTAAAATTAAAAATCAATATAAAAATTAATTGCTATCGAGTCTATGACACAGACGGTAGAATTAATATAGAAATTAAAAACTCTCATATCAAGAGAAATAAATAAACGAATATCAACAGAATAATATCAGGTTCAAGTATCTATTGCGAAAGTAACGCGAAAACCTGACAAATCGTCAGTACTAAACCGCATAATCTATACAATGCTTGCGTCAAACGATTAACTAAGTCGCAATTATTTCCGAAAATAATCAAATATCACTACATCATTCCATTCACCTTGAAGACAGTGACGAACATATCTCTGGTCATTCCAAAAATATTAACACTAATGTTGCTTATTGACTATATTTCTCTCGGTTCCCTATTTCCCATTTTATTGTGATTCTTCTTTATCTCCCTCCGTTGTAAAGTTCGTTGATAATATTATTATATATTTTAAAACGTGTATTTCTTTTAATCTTCTAATCATTACAAAGTAAAACAAGTGCATTCTATCAATATTACAGAAAGAACATGTTCCTCAATTATTCTTGTTACGATAAGTTCAAACAGCAATTATATAAATAAAACTTATCAATTCAAATATATTATTTCATAACCGATAAATTTGAAAAGAAATGACGACAAGTTATTTTTATAATTTAAAAACCGCCATTTGAAAATAAAAACTGTAATTAATACAATGTATTTTGACAGAATATCCATCAGCATCAAGCATTTCTTATCCGAGTTGCGAAGCTTTAATGTGTTCATTTATGATCGTACAATTATTTATGTAATTACTGTTTTGCGCACAACCTTTCAACAAAGTTGATGAGTCACTTGGTTGGACATTAATTGCTGGATTAACCGCTTTAATTATTAATGTCTCACACGAAACTCTTTCCCAGTAATTTTCAAAAGTTTAAAATTACTTACTTCAACAGGAGTTTTGCAATGTTTTTTATATTTATTAATATTACTAGTACCATTTAATTGTCCACACTCACGATATATATATATATATATATAGAATAAAGAAAAGAAGAGCCAATGGTTAACTCTGTTCTCGACCTCGCATCTATTAGTTCAATCGGACCACGTGATGTAATTTTATTGTAGAAACATAAGTCACTTATATTTTCTGATTTATAAAAAATGTACGTAAAACTTGTTTTATCGATTTTGTTTATTTTATAAAATCCAGTTGATTCCGCAATTCATTATTAATAATATATTCTCAGTAATTGTAAAAATTACAAACATAACTATTTATTATTCTCCCTTTTTATTTGTCTATAATAAATTACTTATTTATTACATAGTAAATTGTAAAAATAAATAAACATAGATAACATAAAATATAATTAATTAAATTAGTGTGCAGATGAATATATATCAAATGATTATACTATAATTGTGATAACTCAATTTTGTAAATAATGGGGCCCAGTTCTCATTTTCAAAGGGATCCCGAAAACATTCATCCACATTTGACCCTAGATTCAGCTCGCGTGTACTGTTTGATCAAGTGCTTCTATGGCATGTGGCAGGTAGATCAGCTCGTTGAACTGGCTGATACTGATTAATGGGAAATATTATTCACTTGCCTACGACCATATGTGCTGAAATAGTTTATTAATTAATGTGCAATGTGTTGAAAATCAATTAAATAGGAAATTATATTTTCAAAATTTTTATGAACTTGTATTTAATATTTGTGTTCACTTAAGATTTGATGAACTTTAGAATGTTGATATGTGAAAGATGTAGACGATTTTAGTAACAAGGCAGGGGCTGTTGTACGGTCATGGGGGCTATGAATGGTACATGAGGATTCTGGGTTTTAGGGTGCCTATAATTTGGGGAAATGTATTAAGAATAATGAATGATATTTTCTCTATATCAATAACGATTATCTGTTTGACCTGTGTATAAGGCGTCACAAGATACAGGCAAATGGCCCAAGAGACCCCCTTGTTTTTGACAATCGTATAATTTGAATGATTTATTTTTTCTATAATAATTTTAAAAAAATTAACAGTCAAAAGTACAAATTCGTTCCATTAGAAAAGCATAAAGAATTCATACTGTTTATTAAAAATGAGTAACTAAGAACTCATCCCATAAATTGATCATTGTATTATTTCGTTCATTAATTTCCTATGTAAATGATGATGTAAATTATTTATATTGATGTTTGGCCATACATATTCCAAAAATCGTTCCATTTATCCCGTTTAAGATCCTCCTTTTGGTTTGCTTCTGTCTACCAGTTGTCATCAGGCATTTCCAGGTACTTTGGCTGAGGTTGCACGGTTAGCATCAAAGTAATATGACAAAGGTACCCCTTTAAATTATGTATATTATCGATTCGATCGGTTACATTCCGTAGGAATACGAGAGGAAATAAGAATGATAAACAAATTTGTTTTAAAAACAGTTAAGCTAAAGACATATGTACGAGGCTCCGTAATTCGGCTACTACGTATATTCTCTCCTAACAGAAGTGAATATGGCCCATAGAGACGATCTGCTTAATTAAATTACTAATATATTAAATTATGAGGATGAACTGATCAGACTGATCCTTTTTTGCTGTATAAAGATTATCCCGTCATGTTGAGAGAGACATTGTTGACCTCTTTTGTGACAATTGTTTTAACAAAATTTTTATGAAGGTTAGCAAATTTATCCAATTTATCCATTTTTGAACTACATATTTTAATTCTCCTTGAAGTGGTCACTTTTATAAAATTAAAAATAAAAAAAACATTTATCAACTAAAAATATGACGGGGGAGCTGAATTTTCGATTTTGAAAGTTTCTGTTTTAATTTTTAAATCATAATTATTATAATTTATTATTTATTGTTTCGAATTCTGTGTTACTTTAACAGTCAGTAAGTTAAATTGACTTCCGGAACCTTTCGGCAAAGGAGCTGTACAGACAGAACCGTCTCGATGCGGACTATGCAGAGTTATCTCAACTTTATGCGGATTCACTCACTGTTCCTCCACTATCTCGAATTTTTGGGTTCTCCATAAATGAGGTCATGCAATTTTAGCAGATTTCTAACCTTGTCAAATTTCGTCACAAAACCTGACCCTCCTGCCCCCTCGTCACACTTCGTCACAGAATTCTTTCACTAAATACTTCAGCATTTCGATTTGACGTCACACTTCACAAACCTCCAAGTAACACTTTATCACAAAATTCTGCCACCCTCCGCCCTCCTTTTACGTGATGTATTTTTTTGAGCTTGATTATAATATTAATGTTGTCGCCACTCTATAATTTAAGAATTAATATTTATGATAAATTAAAGATTTTAAAATAAATTAAGAATGTCCAATTTTCCAGTGAGGCGAAACTGCACCCCTAGTCCATTGGTGCCGGCGCCCTTGAGTAACAAGAAATTTTTGGTTAGTAATGTATTTCTTTTATTTTTCCTAAACTTACTGACACCATCCCAACATTGAGTTGTCTAAAATCGATATTTAATCTAATTTCTTGTTTGTCGTTTGTTCCTGGCACATACAGGAGGAAACCTCAAGGGTGCATTGCATCGTACTATTATTTCATTTTTTTCTAAATTTTTAATAACGTCATCAAGTTTAGCTTAGACATGTCTCGGCTGTCTTTACTGTTTAACCAAACCTTAATCATTTCATAAAAACATTTATAATTTCATACATTACATATATATTATGATACAAATTTGTATTACGAATTCTAGATAAAGATATTTGAATCTTTAATATACAAAAAGTTTTGCTAAATCCCTGTTTAAAGAAATAAAATTTTAAAATCAGGGTAAGACATAAAGATTGACAAAACAATTTGGAGATATTTTGTTTCTACAATCTACTGTTTTTATCGATAATCTTCATATCTTTTTAAAATCTATTTTTTGCCCCTATTTAATGTTCCAAATGGAGGGATACCATTCTTTTATGTATCATTATTCCTTAAATTGTAGATTATTCCTTCTTTAGAACAAATGACCCCCCCCCCTAAGTGTAACAAACAGAATATTACATTTAAATGTGTCTGAATATTAAATTTTGACTGCAATTCCTTGCATAAGATATTTATATAAATTTAGATAAAACTAGAATTTCGTAATATAAAGCATGTCATAGAGGGTGGTCTCAATTTTTGAAAATATATTAAATGAATTTGGCCTTAAATATACGGGTCGATCAAGTATTTCTATGACATATATGGCAGGTAGATCAGTCTGTCCAGCTGTCTGTTACAGATTAATGGGAAGTGTAATTCAGCCCATGCGACCACATGTCGGCGAACAGGTTGACAATCATCATAAAATGTACCTAATACATAAAACATAAATGACTGTGTTCTTTAGCAAATAAGTCAAAGTATTTAATTTTTTATTGTTCTTTATTCAAAAAGCAATCTCATTTATTCATTCGCAACTCTCGTTTCATCTCCACGTTGCTTTTAGCGTTTACCGTATCTGAAATAAATAAATAATACTTTTGAGAATTTATTTTTTAAAATAAAAGGAATTATTAAAATAGATAATAATTAAGTTTAAACAAAATTTTTTACTATTTTTATAAATATTATTACTAAAATGATGGTTTATGATTTTATATACTTTTTGTATTTATATATATATATATATACGCCCTTCAAAAAGTCGCCCTCCACTTCTGCATTCACTGTTATGTAAAATTATGAGAATGTTAATTACTAATAGCAGAACAATGAGATGGAGACTGAATGAGAAGACAAATATCTATAGTTGCGGTGCAGGTAGATAACTTGAATTTTAACACACAATTGTATCATGTGATATGAGAAAACACCATAACTAACTGAACTGCAGTTCCAATGATGTTCCTGAAAATTAAATTTGTTATTAGTGGTGTATGTAATGTATTCTTTTTCCAACGCCCTATTAAAGCAATAATTATTTTTGAAATATAATTTGGCTAAAACTTTTAGAAAATATATAACTGCACGTGTTTCATCATTAGCACTTATAATTTGCTACGAAAAATTTATATAAACTAAGGGCAAAATAGTAAAATTAAAAAAATGTAAACTTGAGATTTGTGTGGTTATAACATGTATAACACGACATAAACCCAACAAATTCTATCTAAAAACTCAATAGAACATGAAAATTTATAAATTTTGTATTTCCTTTACGTCAAATGAATACTAAATAACTGTGAGATTGGATAAATAACATTTAGTTAGGAATTCATAAATTCTGAAATACACATTATTTTGTACTTTTCCTCAAACTAGACATTCCTGGGAGTTCAATTTTCTAGGTGCATAAATTTATTAATCTATTAATATTCATTGTAATATATAAATAAAGTTGTGACATAATATTTAGGAAATTATGATGAAATTTGTGAACAAAGTATCAATAAAAAATATATTAAAAATAACTAGTATATTATAAAACTCACTTTTTATAAAAGTACAATTATTTATTCAACTAGTAAATCAAAAAATATTTCATATCCATTCTTTATGCAGACAGAACTCTACTTTGCAAACAAAATTTATATTAAAAAATATTTTTAAAAAATAAACACAATAACAAAATTTAAAATTTATGTTGGCCAAGCCATCATAAAGCATGGCTATAAAAACATTTTTGATTTACTAGTTAGAATTTAAATCGGTTTACTAGACTTTATTTATTTTTTGTGTAATATAAGTTATTTATAATTTATAAGTAGATCATTTAATGCTAATATATTGTTCAGAAACTCCGACGGTACCGTTTATTTACCAATTTTGAGACCATAAAAGGTTTTTTTGATCAAATTTTCAAGTAATCATTTATTGTCATCGAGAATGA
>MQRK01162208.1:0-12154 GCA_001938485.1 Girardia tigrina | reverse complement strand
AACTCCCTTTTTGCTCATTTTTTTTCACAACAATTCCCTGTGGTATGAATTCGTGGGGTAAGTGTGCTAATTATATACTACTTACGGTACCAGTCAATTTCAGCTGATTTTGTCACATGTAAAAAACCAACAAATCGATTACCATAACATTAGCTGTGACGCATAAAACCAGAGCACTAATCATTTATCGGGTTGTCTGGTTTAGTCGGTACTGGAAATTCGTCACACTTGGCACTCTCGCCGACGAATTCCCATCAAAATATCGACACCTAAACCATTCGCATAGTGAGTTTCACCCGATGAATGTTTAGTAGCAGTCTAAACATGGAATCGACATTTGTTCAGCAAATCTCATGTTGATAATATCAGTTGGCGCAGTTTTAATGGTACAGAAATATACTTATTACCGATTTGGAACTCAAGAAAACAATCTATTTATTTCGTACTACTAATACCAACAATCCTAAAAAAAACTTATGTTGATCATATTAAAAAATAAATTTTTTCAGATTATTTTGTGTTATTTAATTTATTTAGTTAATGGAAGATAGAGATTCACTCGCTCTCATTTTCCATTACACTGTCATTTCAAAATCGGGAAGAATAATTGTTTGAATTGATTTGATTTTTGTTTCAATAATTGACATTTTTCTGGGTTTATCGCAATGCAACTTTCCTAATAAAAGCTGATTTAGAATAGTATAGTGTTGTTCCCGATGTATTATTTTTGAAAGTATTTCTTTAAGGTGATAGTATGTAAATGAAAGAAATGTTTGAAATGATTTTATTTATTTCTTTCAATATTATGCATACCTCTACTTGCAAATATGGAATATTGTTTTGTTGATTAAATTTTTTTAGAATAAATTTATTTTTTTGTTATGATTTTAAAGAAATTCAGAGAACAATTTATCAATATGCACGATTCTTTAATGTATTTGAAATATTTATATCTAATTATATTGTAGCACCTTGATTCATCTGACAAACCTTGATCATCACCCTTTTTAAAGTTCTTTGGGTAGCCGCAGTACCAATCTGCAAATGAATAAAATAATAATACTCATGGTTTGAACAAAAAGCCGTTTTCTACTGATTTTCTTTGTCCAGATGGACTTGGTAATAAGCATTTCTTAGATGGATCGAGATAAAGTTCTATGTTTATTCAAAAGCATAAAACATCTCATCACTGTTTGACATCAGAAAAGCTTGTTTCCCAGTAAACATTGGCTGAATGTGTACATAGATCTCTGACGTTGCAAAGTTTATTTAATAATTATATATATATATATATATATATATATATCTTTTTTTTCATAAAAATTTATATGCTTCAGTGAAGTGTTTTGCGTAAAAAAATTTAATGACATTGAAAATTATTAAATTGATTATTTGATCATTTTATAACAATGTCATCTTCATAAATTTTGTTCTTTTAGTAATGAATGTGCTCCATTACTTTGTTATCTTAAAATGCACTTTTCGCAACCAAATGAAACATAATTCAATTGTGACCGTCCATACTGAAGATATTCTAATCAAATACACTTATCGTTATAAAATGAACAGTAATATGATCTTTATTTAATTTTAAACTTGTTTTGAAAAAACTTTAGAATATAATTTAGTTCTTTCAGGGTCTATGTTTATTATATATTTATATTATATTTATATTTATTATATTTACATTACATTTCTCTGATTTTCAGTTTTATTTCAATCAATAATTTTGATACTTTGTGACAATTATATTCAAGCAGATCAGATCTGATAATTGGCTGATCGTTGGCGGAAGAAATTTTTATTCTCACGAAACATTTTTGTTGCTTAACAATAAATTTTCAATGAAACTTTTTTTCTTGAGGTTCTGGAAGTCAGACCTTTCGAGGAGTCTCAATATATTTGCTTTAAAATTATTTTTGAAAACCATACTCATTAAAAATATGGAATCTTGATATTCGTTTTTATATTTTTTAAATTTAAAAATAGAACCTCTTCTAATTCGAAGGAAGAGTTTTCTGTTCTACAGGAAGGCTTTAATTTATATTACAATTGGCATCTTTGTGAATAATTATTTATAAAACACTAAACCTC
Source organism: Girardia tigrina (assembly GCA_001938485.1). Classification (NCBI taxonomy): domain Eukaryota; kingdom Metazoa; phylum Platyhelminthes; order Tricladida; family Dugesiidae; genus Girardia; species Girardia tigrina. The sequence continues at coordinate 10,060 of MQRK01162208.1, read as the reverse complement.
AATAAGTAAAAAGCGAGAGACAAAGAAAGTCAGCCTCAAAACATTAAATCATTATATAAATGTATACATAATTTTCATTAACATAAAAAGGTATTTGAATAAAATATATTTTATTTTTTGTTGCCATATTAAGGTTTATTTATTTTATATTGAAACACATTGATTGCAAATAATTATCTATGTAACAATCAAAATACACAATAATTATATTTAAAAACGAGCCCTGTGAGGAATATTTTTAATTTGGTATTTTGAAATTGGTATGTTGAATTTTGTATGTATTTGGTAAGTTTAGCATTTGAAATGTTTTTTCTCTCACTTGGATAGAAAATTGAAATTTTAGATATTCGCACTGAATTCGAGCATAATTTGCATTTTAAAGTACAGCATAAGATATATAAAAAACTTTTAAAATATTAAATATTTTCAAATTTTAATACTAAAAATTTAAATAAAGTAAATAACTTATAGCTTATTTTTAAAACATTAAATAAACGTTTTTTTCTTTAAATGAAATCATTTTTAAAATAAAATTAATATGTAGATAAAATTATAAAATTAGAACTTTAAAAATAAAATCTGAAAATAATGAAAATTTGTTAGAATAATTATTTATTAAGAAACAATAATAAAAAATGATCAATTTAGAACGATGTCAACTTCTGAAAGCTTGGCTGAAAGTTTTCCAAATGAAAATTCAAATTGTATTGAAAATAAATGTTCGAAAACCCATATTGATGTTTTTACTAAACCCAATTTAAGTTTTAATCTGTCTATCTTATGATAACTGTTAAATTTTCCAAATTATTATTGTTAAGAGAACTCACATTTTTAAAACTTTTATTATTATTATAGTTTGGATTATTTTCTGAATAATCCGTAGTAAGACTTTCATACATCAAAATCTTTCTAGATTGAAAATAAATTAAGTGTCTTTTCAACTCTTCTTATTCGAACATACTTTTTCATTAAAAAAGATTATTCATTTTAATATTAATAATTTAAATAGGAAATTCAATTCAAACACACAATACCAAAAACAACATACAGAATATTTCGAAATTATTAAGAACATTTAGACAAGACTCATTTGAATTTTTATTAAAATCACATTTAGAGTCATTACAACTCTCAGAAGATCTTTCATCGTTCTAATTGGTTTTCTTATTTCTATTTTTAATCATGATTATTCGATAAAAAATTTCTAAGTAATTTTTAAAAATATATCACTTATAAAAAATATAAATTAAAAATAATAATTTTAACCATTTCTAAATAAAACCAAATATTATAAATGTTTCCAAATTATTAAAAATGCATTAAATTTAAATTTACTAAAAGATAATAAACTTAATTTTAATTGTTAAATTAAAAAAATATGAACTTATAAAATGATTATTTTAATTATATTCGAATAGTCAATCACTTTAAATTTAATAAAAAATACCAATTTCCATCTGGGTGGGAGAATCACCATTCTAAATTCAACATACTTAAATCATAATTAAACATTTCAAAATATTCCTCAAAATTATGAATCAAATAAAAAAATTTGATTTTGTTTAAATAAATTTAAAAAAACTTTTGGCGAAAATTGTAATCTGTGTTTTAGATAAAATAATGTTACTTCGTGTTTTTTAGGATCACTGTAATTTCATCGCGCTAATTACATCGTTGTAATTACATCACACAAATTTCATTATGAAAATCAATTACTATAAAACAATTTGATCATTTCCCATTATTAAATAACTATGAAAGAGGCCATAAAAACTTGTTCGAAAATTCGATTGAAAAAGCGATATTACTTGAAGAATTCAATACCAGATTCTCATACATGCGAAAGTATGAGTGTAACGATTTATGATGTCTCTTAAATTTTAGAATTAAAGATAAAAAAAATTTTAAATTAATATTTAATTATAAAAGTAAAATAGAAATTTCTTTTTATATGTGATATAAAGTTTCAATATTAATAATATTTAAAACTGTTTTTTTAGATCAAATTTGAAATACTAAAACTCCTAATTAATAAACTGCAATTAATTAATTCCAACAAAACACAACCTTTGAGCATCATCAGCAAATTACCAGTCATTCAAGGCTTTGTAAACTAAATGAGCTTGCGCTGAAACAGTTCCTTTGGAGAGCTTTGGAACTGCTAACAGTTGAGTGTTTCCATCAAAAGATGACACTATTATAGGTAAACGATCAAGAATTTCTCGATTACATATATCTGGAATTAGCTTACCATCCCAGTGTACAACAAGCACAGAATCAGTCCCAAATATATCCTGAATCCTGACAACAGATATCGTTTTGTACAGATCCCTCTGACGTTGAATGCTACTTCTGCTTATAGTAAGGGACATTATATTATGGCCAATGCATTTATCTGTCTCATCAATAATCATAACAGCTGAACCACTGGAAACCTTTTTTTTCGATTGAGAGTAGCTGATAGCATGGGAGATACAAAATATTTTTTAATTGCGTTTTTCTGGAGGCTGTGATTTCGAAAACTCATCGTCACTTTGATCAGGATCATTAGCTTTTTCGTTATGACTGCTTTGGTTGCTACTATAAAGAATCACTTGCTGGTGTTAACTTTTAATTTCCTCTTTGAAATCTGTCTTGCTCTTTGGCATATTTCTTCTCTCGTTGTTGTTCTTTTCTTGAAAGTATAGTATCAACTGATGACATTGCACCTCTGAGTCTCTTTTCTCGCTGTGTAATAAGATATTTTGTGTAATAATTTATCATCATCATATCTAGTCCATTGGCTGGAGCTATGTCAAATAGATTTTCAAAATTATCTGAAAATTCTTTTTCGTTCATTTCTCGCTTTGTGTTTGTCTTAGAGCATTTTTCTTTAATCTTTGCCATACATGAAATAATTCTACCAATTTTTTAATAGAATCTTGTATAAGTCGCACGGGAATTGCAGCACAATTCCAGAATTCTTCATCTTTTTAACAGCGCTAACCAATGATTCACAGACATTTTTTCTTTTCTATATGAGGTAAGATTAGAAGGAAGCTTTATCCATCTAATTTCTTCTGTATAACTTCCTAGAAAACACACAGACTTACTACGTTTCGAACTTTTCGCTGTCATTATTAAATTACAATTGAAATTATTGATTAATGATTTAATAACGAGATATGTGAAGGATGGCTGACATGTCTCAAAATATGACTGAATGAGCAGGCTTATTATCATCTCTATTAGTTTTTCTGACCTCAAGAGATTATTCTTCTATTGTAACATTTTTTTATAAATGCTGTTTTTTTAACTAATGACAATTTCACTGGACTGGTCTCCATCCGAATCCAACCTAATCCTTTGTCGCTCTTAGCATTCTTATCACTCATATCATAATCTGTGCACCAAAAAAATTGCAAAACAGATACGGTGTTTTGGAACTTAAATTATAAATCGTTATATTTCTTTATAAATTCCTCTCTCTCTCCTTGTCCAAAGACGATTTAAAAATACATTTTATCCTGTTATATTTTATAGAATGAAATTTTGTGGCTTTATTGATCGCTGTATATATGGTGTATAGATAAATGTGTTAATAATTATATAGACTGAATTTTAAAAGAATAATAACTAATTATTTAAAAATACTTGATTATTGTGCCTATGAATAATTTAAAAATAAAAACTTGACTCATCGAGTCAATTATTATTAAGTTAATTTCGATTGTTTGTGTGTCGGCTGAAACTAAAATACCTAACTTTAGTGGATAAAATTGCTTGCTCTGTTTCGTCAACCAATCAGAGCGAGCCTTGGACCATACAAAACTTTACTTTTTATTTTCTTTTGAAATTTTTATTTAAATTTTGTTGAGCTTTTAATAGAATTTTTTGTCGAGCATTTAATTAGAGAAAGAAGATTGTTATTTACTTTTAATAACGTATTAAATTTAATATTAGGATGAATATAATTAAAGATTTTCTATCATCCACATATAGTTTGTAAAGCAAATGTTTTTATTCAGAGTTTATATCATTTCAGACTTCAAAACACTTTGATGCCAATTTAAAATGTTCATGCAATAACCTTATATAACAGAGTAGATTTTAGTTTTTCCGTATAATTTAGGCAGTCGTTAACTCTGGCGAGTAAACAGTTTCTTTTTCATAGTACGAGTTTTCGGTTTTACAGTATGTCTTTGATTCACATGACGAGAGATATTAAAATCCATCAATTAACATTTAATATGTTTAATGAAATAAATAAACCATTTACCTTCAATATCCAACAATTTGTTTTTAAAATAAAGTATAATTAATTCTAATATTTAACATTTTTATGTGTGTTGGTATTACAACATGTCTGCAGCGGTTCCACGATGAGTGTCGCCAAGTACACGGCGATCGATACTGTCGTCGGTATCGTGTCGATTGGTGGTCCACTAAATGAGTCCGAATAAGTCATCCGCCGAATGAGGCGGTGGTAGATACGGCCCGACTGATTTCATCCGTGTAATAATCAAAAATGGTAGCATGAGATCAAAAATTAAAGATTCTTCAGGGAACATTTATTTTCAGCGTCATAATTCGAATATTCAAAAATTCAAATTTTACGCATTAGTTAATATTTATTTTTAGCAACTGTTAATATTTTTTCTTAGTTATTGCTTTTTTGTCAGTGTCATTACAGCTTCCTTTAATTTTTAATTTTTTTAAATAAAACTTATATCCTAATTTTTTGGTTTTATTTTGCATACTTAGAATAAATACAATTACTTACTCAATTTTATCATAACGATGAGTAAATGAATTAATGAGATTACTGAAAGAAATATTGTATATATATATATTTATAAACAAAAACATACGTATGATGATTGCAGATAAAACAATTATATCTTAAAAAAATGAATATTAAGTTTATTGTAAAATGATTATGCAAAACATACATACAAATAGTAAATAAAAATTGATAAACATTTTTAAAATTTGAATATTTTATTTTTTTATTTTGATTATTAAAATAATATTGATATGCAAATTCAATATAAAACATTATTTTCTCTCAATCTATTATGCGAATGATAAATCTTGTTTCAATAGTCTTCCTAATGTTGAACCCCAGACTCTCTTAAAAGTATAATTTGGAATTTCTTTAGTTAATAAGACTACAAGAGGAGCAAAAATATGATTTGCTGACGACATAGACAAAATCAGTAAAGATGAGGCAAAGATTCAGAAATTTATGAATACATTGCACAAAGCGTCAAAGAAATTTGGAATGGAAATCTACAAACAAAAAAACAAAAAAATGGTTTCAGGAATCCATAAGAACGAGGTTAAACTGGAGATCGACATTGAATGGGAAAAAATAGATCAAGTTAAGAGTTTCAAATACGTAGGCTCTACTATCACAGAGAATGGGTGAAGCGAATAATAAATCAAAACCGCATTGGTATGATAACAAGCACAATTATTAAGGCACAGTTAACCTTAAAGAAATATATCTCAAGAGCAGAATAAAAATGACTAAAGCTATTGTTTGGGTAACACTTCTCTATGGATGCGACATTTGGACATTAAATCAGAAGAGTATTGATAGACTTAAAGAGTTTGAAATGAAAAGCTACAGGGAAAAGCTGAAGATAACGTGAAAAAAAGAAGACAAACGACTTTGTCTGGAGGATATTGACAGAAATTACTATGCCAGAAATAAAAGAGATCATGAAGAGGAGGAAACTAAAATTCTACGGACATCAGATAAGAAAACAAGCCTTTGCAAAGATAATAATTGAAGGAAGAATGGAAGGAGATAAACCAATAGGAAGTTCAAAGAGATAATGGACAAAGAGATTTAAAAGAATGGAGTTGTTTGAACATGGAATATCTCAGACAAGTGACTACAAATAGAAAAATGTACCGAAGGCTTATACATAATTGGGTGCACTCACGGCCTAACTGCTAATGTCAAAATGAAGAAGATCAGACACCCTTTTCAGCTCTCTTTCTCTCTTTATTTTATTGAAAGATCAGTTATGGCCAATAATTTATAGTTTCTTAAATCTTTTTGAAGACGAAATAGACTAAAAACAATGAAATTTAATATGTTCATCGATTGTAGCTAACAGTAAATGTATTCGGTATTCTTTCAACCATAATTTATTTCTGACATTATTCGTTATTTATATTTATGACTCTAGTTAATAACGAAAGATTACATGGCAAATAAGTCAAATAATTAAAACGCTTCATTTTTAAATAATGGCTTCAAATGAAGATTACTGAAGAATACATTAACTTACCCGTCTGTGAACATTCCTTTCTAATTTCATTCTTCAGGTTATCTAATTGAATAAATAGATTTTAATTTAAATAATGTATGAACCATTTCTGGCAAATTCTTTTGTAATAATACGTTATGTCAAATTTTAATATCGAAGAATATTATAATATTCTTTATTATAATATTTCATTAATAATTATTAATGAAGTAACAATCATATTTAAATAACATTTAGATAAAAAAATAAAAAACTTAATAATCGATAAGTTATAAAATTTTCTTAGTTAGACTTTCTTGTAATATTTTCATTTTTTGTATATCAATTAATTAGATTTGTTTATATATTTGCATAAACATAATAAATATTTTTAATATTAATTCATAATAAATTACTTTCAAATCATCATAATTTAAAGGTTAATGAACCATTTTGCTGGAAGAGTAACCACTCCAGAAACAATACACAGGAATATGATAAAAAGTGAAGTTTAATAATTTTCATGGCCCTCTAGCCTATCTTATCTTTTTATCCTTATCTCATTTTTTACGCTGACTAAATCCACGATCTTGAATGTTATTCGTATCGCTTTTTCTTTTTAGTTGTTTTTATGTTTTATCCGTTATCTTTTGTTTTCTCGATCTATTTTCTTATTGTTAAACCATTTCTGTCAAACTATTTTCTGTTTTATTATATTTTTTGCAAATTACACCTCCGGTAATATATATGACTATATCGTTTGATTTTCTTACTGTAAGGCTTGTGGAGCGGAAAATTGAATGATTGACCGAACATTTTGCTAGTTTGGGAAAGAATATATAATGTAAAAAAATTAAATAAATAATTTTAATTAAATTAAACATATAAATAAAGTTTTAAATAATTAATTAAAAAAATGTAATTAAAGTTAAAAGATAAATTAACAATAACTAATAAAAATTATAAAATAAAATAAAAACATTAATTTAAATCTATTGATTAATAATCACCAGACATTAAATGATGGAGAATCGATCGATTCGGTTTGAAATTTGGATGTGTATTGTTAATCTTAATGTATTTTTTTATGTGAATGCGTATGTGTTGATTATGCAATAATAGAAAAATATATCGTTCTAATTATATGTGCCTTTGTGTCAATATGTGTGTGAAGACTGTCTTTGTTTGTTAAATTGTAATTGGCTGTGAATGTGTGTTTGAGGGTGTAAAAAATTTTCTTCATTCGTTACAATAACAATTTTTTGTGTTTCGAGTTTTTGAATGATCGGTCTTGATTATCGAATGAAAATTTTTGAGTTTTGTCGTATTAATAAAAATTTCTGAAATAATCTAGCCATTTTCATTAAATTTTGTATAAAAACCAAATTTTCAACCGAGCTTTGATAAAAAGGAGAAAAGATCAAAATGAATCGCGAAGTGCCGATCGTCAGTAAAACTCTGTTTTCTGGTTCTAAATTAATGTGGAGGTATGGTTTTCGAAGATGCAACTTGGTTATATAAATTTTTGTATTTTTTAATAAACACAATTATTTCATATATAATAATGTTGGTATGAGCTAGAAAAAATAAGCTTGATATCACTGGAGTCCTAGCATTTCTTTAACTTTTTTCTTCCCACATTCAACGTTGTTAGGATATCGAGAGCAGGGTGTGTAAATTTTAAATATACAGATTATTTGAAATATTACTTATTATATACTCGAAAATAAAAGGCTTTTTAAAAGTATTTATAAAAGTGAAAAATGAGTTAGAAGAATTCTTGAGGAACGAAAATTCACAATGTGAAATAAAATAAAATTTTAATATTATATTTTTTCCGGTTTAGGATCGACAAAAATTTACAAAAATAATTATTGTAATAAATTCACTCTAAATTCGATAAATTGCCGCAACAAAATTCATTCAAAAATTTAATAATTGCCTTCAAAATTTGAACTACATCAACATGTGTCTATTTACATTCTTTTCATTATATGCGTTTAAAATCGTTTCTTAACATTGGAATAGCCCTAATTTTAACAATCTTCTATTTTATTTTGTCTTTTTTAATATTCTAACTGATAAAGTATATCGGCCATTCAATTCTGCTCATGATTACTTTTTACTTTGGTGTATGGCAGGCGTACTCTCAATATCTTGTTTTCAATGTGTAAATAAAATATTATATTTATTACTTTTGTGTCTTATAAATGACTTGTTTTAGACAAGAAAACTTGAAACTAAGTATGACTTTCTTGTGCATGTAATGAGAAAATCTTTGGTTACATATTTAAGCAAATCTTAGATTTTAAATATGGAAGTTTATTTAAAATCAACTTCAAATTTCTCACTTCCGGAAATTGATTTGATATTTTGCTTGTTACTTATTGAGTCCCTTCACTGTTTTTTAAACTTAGTAATGTTTAGAATATTCGTGCTATCATAAAAGTAATTTCAAAGTAAATTTAAAAATCCTTGGTTCTCATGAAGACGGTTTAACCATCAAAATGAATTAACAGAATATAATAATTTGCTTAAATATTTTTGCTTCGGTATTTAGATAATTTTATTTAAGTTCATTTCAATTTTTATAATTTAAAATATAATCCAACCAAATAATAAACATTTTTCCGTTATTTCACGTTTCAAGTCATCTAAAATGAAAAAAAATATGCAATACTTAAATATTATAATGTTAAAAATAGTGGTACAAAGGATTATTAATATTAAATTTAATAACATGAAAATGAATTTTTAAACATTTTTCATGATTTTTCGATTATTATATTTCTGTTTTTTTAACTTAAAATTTATTCTAAATATTTTTAAAAAGATCAATTTACTTTATTCATAAAAATAGAAACGTAAAGAAGAGCAGCCCTCTTTTCTTCTGTAAACCGCACAGGTAAAGTAGAAGCAAAGTTAATCGGTATTAAGTACTTCATGGATTGAAGAATATCAAAAAAATAAAAGTAACTTTAAAAAACCAGACTAAGTGATACTAATAACTGTAACTGTTTTAGATAAACTTATCTTCTCGGTGGATGCCTGGGCCGTAGCCCGTACATTGCAGCCCGGCTCGAGGTACGAGCTCCAAAAGATAAATTAGCTTTTCATTTCCCAATAAAGTTGAGACATGCACATTATTTTAAACAGTATCTTTGATCGTTTTTTGGATCTGGTGAAATACCTCCGGACACAAGACTGATGTGCTTGTTCGCATTGAAAACACTATTGCGGCTGTATCTCATTTTATTGATGTACTCAATGTTGCTCAAAAGGATATTTGGCTGACGTTGAACAAAGAGTTCTCCAAAGCGGAAGCAAAGACCTGAATTCGCAGATGTTGCTCCTCTTGATATGTTTGTGGTTGAGCAAACGCAGTTATTTGAAGCTTCTGAAGGTAAACTTTACAAGTAACGGATATTATCAAATAATTTGACATAATCAAATAGTATAACTAAATGGGAAATTTTTTAGTCATACTATTTAATAATATGATTAATCAAATAGTCATGCTATTTGACCGTTTCATTTTTGTAATTTAAAAAAAAGTTTTATTTGTTTAAATTTCCATTTACTATTTTTAACTTAACCCTAATAAAATGAGTAAACGGGTTTACACAATTTCCTTCAAAAAAGAAGTGATAGCTGTCATGAGTAGGGGAAAAATGTATGTTCTCCCCACATACCCCCCCGCCCCCCCCCGGGGGGGGGTCGTAAGTAGTTACCGTGGTTGCCATGGTTACGTAACCAGTTACCCCGCGGGGTTACCATGGCAACGGTCGCGATCACCTTAGCAACGGTCGCGATCACCT
>MQRK01162157.1:0-10964 GCA_001938485.1 Girardia tigrina | reverse complement strand
AATCTAATCGAACGGAACAGACAATCGATCTATGACATTTTTGGCACCTTAGCCGAATATCGATATCTAAGTCCAAGAACGTTTGTCGAAGTCTCAGTTTGAAGTAAACATTTTGTTTGTTTTTTGTGACAAATCTGTTTTGGCTCTTGCTAGTGTTATCGACATAATTCTTTTGTGATCAAACGACTCCTTTGTTTATATATATAATTATAATTTCGACAGTTGTATATATACTTTTTTTATTTGGTCTATTATAAGATTGCGTAGGCGGGTTAGTGGTAATCTTTGCCCCACTAGTCCGTTTCCGTAATAATTAGTAAATGGATTCATATTTAGATTTACTTTAAAGCTTAAACTTTACTCTTATTGTTGTTAATTTAAGGTGTATTTATTTTATTTTAGAAATGTTAGAAAAGAAGGAAATGAGAAAAATTTTATTCTACGATTTCAAAAGCGACAGAAACGGCTCGAAATATTAACAATGTGTTTGGACAACATCTCACTAATTAACGAACAGTACAACGTTTGTTTACTAAGTTTCGTCGTGGCAACGAGAGCCTTGAAGATGAAGAACACGGTAATCTACCATCACAAGTTGACGACGACAATTTAAAAAAATTAATCAATGCATAAAAATTCACGGGAAGTTGCTCAAGAACTCAACGTTCACCAATCATTAGTTGTTCGCCATCTGAAGAAAATTGGTGGAGCGGAGAATTGCTAATTTGACCGAACATTTTTGATTGTTTCAGGAAAATATTAATAAAATATATAATTCATAAATTAAGTAATTAAATAAATTAAAATAAAAATTAAATTAGCAAAATAATTAAATAAAAAATTAAATAAATTAAATAGTGTAATTAAATTAAAGGAAAATATTTTTAAAAAGTTTAAATAAATAAAAAAATTAAATAACAAAATAAAATAAGTGAGAAAATAAAAGTGCGATAATTGAGCGATTTGATCGACATTTTCATATTTGATAGTTTTCAGACAATATCTTGTTCGATTATTTTCGAACCACAGCCCATTCTATTGAGATTTGAATTTGTTTGTCTTGTGTGTCATTTAGTTGGAGCAGTAATTAATTGTGAGCCTCCTTTTTGATACGTATATTTTGTGAATTTGAAATGAATGGAATTATGCAATCACAATGTAATCAAGTATGTATTTTATTTGTGTGATTGTTGCATGAATGTCTGAATGCAGTGTGTATTGTGTGTAAGGAATGTATGATATGTAAATAATTGATTGGATGAATGTGTATTTTTTGTGTGTTAATTTTGTAATTGTGAATTGTTATCACAATTTAAATCAATTTTTAAAAAAAAGCGATTTTTCAGTTTTTAAAAAAAGGAGCATTTTGTCAATAAAATTTTGAAAAATAATTTTTGTCTTCATTTTCAATTCCACCAGCTTCAATGCAGAGCGATGAAAAGATTGTTAAAATTTGTTCCATTGAAAGTGATCAATATATGTTTTATTATTTGATGAATATAGAAATCTGTTGTATCATCTTAACGAAAAAAGAATTTTATAAAAAGGTGGCATTTGAAATTGCGTCGAGACTGTATGATCAATAGAGGTCGATAAAGATATTCACAATCTACTAAAGAAATATATAGACACCCGAACACTAATAACTTTTAATCAAATTAATTCTAATTTGAATTGTGTTCAAAGAATTATAATGAAAAACATTAACGGTGTAATTCAACGAGGAGAATCTCTGAGTGCTTTAAATTATAAATCGACGAACACTTCTCTTCCCAAAATAACACGGAGACACGGCTTCCTGTCCAATCGGGAACGTGAAAAAGCTGGACAAGTGGGTGCCGCACGAATTAAACGAAAATCAAAAACTCGTCGTTTTAACATGTGTTCTTCTCTGCTTTTGCGTAATCAAAGCGACCCGTTTCTGGATCGAATTGTAACGTGCAATGAAAAATGGATCCCATACACCAACCGGCGACGTTCAGGTAGGTGGTTGGATTTCAATGAGGCTCCTAAGCCTTTCCCGAAGCCAAAATTACACCGAAAAAAAGTCATGGTATATGTTTGGTGGTCCGCACACAGTTTAATCCATTACAGCTTCATAAAACAAAGCAAAACAATTACAACGGAAAAGTATTATCAGCAAATTGACAAAATGCACCAAGAACTACAAAAAACGGCGGCATTACTCAATAGAAAGGACCCAATTCTTCTGCATGACAACGCTCGTCCACATGTTGCAACTTTGCCTCATCCACCGTACTCACTAGACCTTTCTCCTACATACTATCACATTTTCAAACATTTCATCCAGTTCCTTCGCGAAAAATGCTTCAGAAACCAAGTAGATGCTGAAAGAGTTTTGGACGACTTCATCGCCTCCAAAACTCCAGAATTTTATGAAACTGAAATAAAAAACTTGTTACCCGTTGGCAACAGTGTGTTCAATGTAATAATTTTTATTTTGACTAATAAAGTTAATTCTAAAGAAAGTTATGTTCATTTAAAGTTGACGGTTAAAAAACGACATTTCTTTTGCATCAACTTAATACTATCGGTTGAATTGTGAAGAGTTGTTATCGACTGGTTTATTTGAGATAGTGAAGAGTTATTATCGGTTGAATTGGTGGATTTGAATGTTGTAATCGATCGAATTATTGAATTTGAATGAAATCAAATATTTTCGGCGCAAAATGAATTTAAATAGTAAAAAAAAAGATAAATCGTTGCGACTTTTAATTTTTTTGAATCTTTCTATTTGTGATGGCTCGCAAAAACGCCGTTCGAGAACTGTCGATGAAAGTTTATTTTCATTTATTTTAATTATCATTTATCGTTATCTGTCCCGGAGTCCGCCCCCGAACTCAGAAGCACCGCAACCACATATCTACTGCACCCGCTCTCGCATCAGCTTCTACTTGTAAATAATATCGGTTTCGGTAGAGATGCTCTTCAAACCTTACCAGGAGACTCGAATAAAGATTAAAGATTAAGATAAACCATCGATTGAATCAGGGCTTATTGGAGGAAGTAAAACGTTTAAGACCCATGAGATACAACTTCAAAGATATTGACAATTAACAGGATGCTCGAGGAAATTTTTGTGAAACTCAGAATTAACTGTAATTATTATCTTGAATTGGGATTTCTATACAGTGAGTTACAAAAACATACCAGGAAATTTATTACTACAGTGGAAAAATGAGATTTTAAATAAAGATCCAGAAACAGACCCAATAGTTTTATATTTGTAAGCTTGATAAAAATCAAAACGAAGTTGAGAAGACAGAAAAACATCTTCAAGAATTGGGACCTAACAATGCTTGGCAACAAATGACTTCTTTTTTGACATTTTCTAGAGTCAGAGTTACAGTGTTTTGCCCCAATACAAATTTTTTTAATGCAGAAAACAAAAACATAAAAATTTGTTAATTGCATTTGCTCATGATTTGCATATTATTGCTCATGCTGTTATTTAGCTAAAAAGGGATTTTGAAATTTTTGTTTTATTATTTTTTATTATTTATTTATTCTATTATATTATTTAAACCTTAAATGAAATTTTTTTGTACCGTAGCCTTTGGGCCGTGGGTGCACTCAAATATCCACAAGCATATAGTTTGCATATTTTTTGAGTGTCTCAATAGGTAAGTAACCTGGTGGCACCTATGTCCTCTCCATGTATGGATAGCCAATGTCTCCAAGGAGCTTATCCGCCTTGCTAGGTTTTGTTTTTCATCCTGCTAGGTTGCTCTGGGTGAGGGACCCGGTTTAGTCGCCAGCCATTCGACCATGAGACAGGTATTACAGGTTTACATGGTACCTGTAGCAGACAGATTGTCCGACCTGACCAGTAGTCAATGGCCCCGAGATTGACCTATCAGTCACCCATATAAGTACTAACGCGGCCGTTGGTTGCTTAACTTCGGAGATCGGACGAAATCCAGAGTACCAAACTGTGGTTATAGACTACTAATGAAATATTACACGATTTAAAAAGTTTTTAAATATTGGAACAAAATTTATTTATGTATTTGTTAGAATATCCATGAGCGAAAAGAGAAAGTCAAGACGAACACTTACACTGGATATATGTCATCAAAATCAACATTGATTCTGGTAAAACTGATAAAGAAATTGCCGCTTTGACAAACTTGCCAGTGAGTGCAGTAAGAAGAACAACTAATAAACTGATCGAAGGTGAGCAGGTTGTTGATGTTATGAATAGGATAAAAGGTAGGCCAAAAACCCAACAATCTAAAATCAAGACTTTAATTGCAAATATTATTGAATGAGACAATGCGCTGACTTTACAATGAATAATAAATGAAATAGAGCGTTTGGGTGTATGAAAATCAAAGCGCAAATTCAAGGCACCTTAAAACAATCACGAAGAAGCTTATCATTTGTACCAATGGAGCGAAATTCACTGTGTGTTATTGATCTTTGAGCTGAATCTGCCAGATTAATGCAGATGTACCAACCAGAAAACATTGTCTATTTAGACGAAACATGATTTAATCTGTACACAATGCAACATCGTGGGTACTCTCTTTAAAATACAAAAGTGTATGCACAAGTTCTTACCAACAAAGGTGCCAACGTTTATTTGATGTGTTGTATTACACAAACCGGTATTCTGTGGTTTGAAACAAAAGGCAGTGCATACTGTAAAAGAGCTAACTGAAACTGATGTTTCAATGAACTCTCTTAACTAAATAAATAAATGAACATGTAAAAATAAATGTTAATATTTTAATAAATTTTAACGAACTTATATAATAAAATAATATACTAACAAACAGATATGCATATAGGAAGAATATTGGCTTAAAATATCAGCAAGTTCTGTGTAACTTTATCGTAACATCCACGCGAGATAAACGGTAAACGAAATAGAAATATAATAAAAAAAGGAAATTGATATAATGTTCTGATAATTTGAGTTGCTATTCAGATAATTAATTATAAAAACTACTTAAATGTATAAAAATTTGAATTCCCAACATTAATCATTTTTTTCTTCCACCATGTATAAATTTCACAACCAATCAATGTTTGCAATTCATAAAAATCACAGTATTGAAAAGAAAAAGATATATATCTTGTCACCAATAATTCTTTTCCGTCACAAATAAAAAATCTTTTTCCTATCAATAAATTGATTAATACTAATTAAAAATTGCTCGAAACAAAAGGTAAATCGAAAACAGGAGAACAATAAAAAAATTATAATTAATTTAAAAAGTTAATGTATATAAAGAAAAGGAAATTAAGTTTTGTTTTATGAAATCAACGAAGTTAAATCGTGCGTGTGACTTTCAAAAAATCTTGTAATAAATAAATCGAACTCTCAACTTAAATTTTTGTGGCTGAACGACAAGATTTCGATGTTATTTCATTCCGGTACCAAACGCACGACTGAGGTGGTTTCGGTCGAGAAAGTGTCCGTATCGGTGGACAAGATGGTGGCCTGCATTTCACTTATAACACGCCATCATTAGTCGGAAAAATTTGTATAATTTCGATCAGTTTCCCCGCCGACGTTTTGCAGCAGGGGACAGATAGAGACTAACCAATAGACGCCTCGACTCAACAGAGGAACTCTTCACGACGTCCCAAATTTACACAATAGTTCTGATTGGAGATTGAAATTGTGGTGGAAATTGGATATAGCGAATGTTGTTGATGAATTGAAATTGACGTTTGATTGTTTCTCTCTTGATTTATTACCTATTTGATTTAGAACTTTTTTTCGATACATGTGAATAATTCTTCGGTTCTCGATAAAGATCAAAATAAATCCACGAATCGTAGACATAAATACTTGATATGTTGACTTAACGGTATCATATTTTGTTATATTTTGAAATTGTTCTTTTTAATCGATCTATTTATCGGCCGGAATTTTTTTAATTGTATTATATATAGAAGTTCAAATCAATGTACAAGCCCCACAATATGGAAAGATAATTCTAGATTACGATAATTAATAGATTAGATAATTAATATGACAATCCAGTGACATGATTCTATACAAATTTGAACCACAAGGTAATCTTTATTAGTGATGTTGATGTTAATAATGTTGATAGTACCGGGATTTACCGAAAATAAGCGCATCTGCGCTTATTTTAAGTTTTTGTTTCCAAAAATATGCGCATGCTCCCATTTTTGGGGACAAAAAAACTGATTTTTTGCTTCCATTTGAATTGATCAAAAAATAATTGTAGTGGGTTCAACTTCAAACCCGAAATTTATGGGAAAAAAGCAATGAGAGATGAATGGGACAAGTGGGTAAGAGAAGAAACATCAGAATTCACACCCAAAGGTTACCGAAAAGGCCCCAACTATCAGAAAATAGTTGATATGGTTAAAACAGATTGCAATTCCGTGCCAGTCCAGTCAATCAAAACGGCATTTTGAATGATGTGGAATAAAAGAGAATGGTAAAGAAGGGGAAAGAACAAATCTCAACCAAATATTTCAAAAATCCTTGAAAATGAACATGGTCTGGTGCTTTGGCAAAAGAGGAATTCAATATTGAAGCAGGAGATGATGCAATTGCTGATGAAGATGAAGAGCTTCTTGGAGAAAACAATATAACAGTATCAGAAGAGTCAGAAAACAATGACTGTTTAATCATTCATGATAGCTGTGATTAGTAAATGTATAAAATTGTATTTTTATTAATAAAGACATTCTTTTTTCTTATTTAATATATAATTTAATTCATTTTTATATAAAATGCAATTTCGAGATAAAAATGGCAGTTTCCAAAAAGACGCACATGTGTCTATTTTTGGGGACAAAGTGGAACAACTACAAACAAAAACTAAATACAAGCGCATGTGCTTATTTACGGAAAATCCCGGTAGGTGAATCAAGATCACCAACAGGGATTTCAGAACCAATTTCAGGAGAAATGTAAAGGATTTTGTCGTTATGAATAAAATGATTAAAAAAAGGTCAAAATCACTACCAGATGTGAGCGCATCCCAGAGCTCAGGGGAAGAGAAGAGAGAGTGGTTATATGCGGACAAGAGATACTGGCAGTGTCTCAGACTCAGACTGTCAACGAGATTAATCAGGATTGATCAAACCGCGAATTTTTACGACACCTACAGATCTACAAAGAGCGGTGAATTTGCAATTTTTACGAATATTTTCCTCAGGCATGTTATGTTTCTTACTGTAGTTTTTTTACAATAGACGACAGAATTTGATCGTTATTCTTGGCTGCAGCAACTTTAACTTTTTTCAGCATTCTCTCAATGAACTCATCAGGAAATTTCTTATCGCCAAGTTGCTCACAAACATGGTTAAGAAAAATTAAATTAATTATTATTAAATCATTTATTATAATTGTATAAATTTGTTAAGATTGTGTGAATAGTTTTTGATTTTATTTTTTATGTATTTATTTCTGTTCTTGCTTAGAATTTTTTTTGGTAGTCATTGTAATTCTTTTTCTGTCGAGATTTATATTTATTTTTTTGCATATTTGTTTATTTATTTATCGTTATTTAATTTTTAAAATTACCATTTTTATTTTTACTTTAGAATTTGTAATTGGTATTGTCGTTGATGGGGATATTGATTTTTTTTGAATTTAAGATTTAAAAATAATCAATGTCGCCATAATTATAATATTAAATTAGAAATTAAATTTCTACCTCACAGACGAAATAAATTTTTCTTTATAAAGTTATTATTTCAAAAGAAATTCCGTGAAGTCGAAGAATATTCTATCCCTCCAAATTATTGTCAATTTACCGATATTCTTACCTCTTTCATATATCTAATTGTTGAATTATTTGACGATCAAAATTATTTTGTCGCTGATTTATTTCGATTCGGAAGAATATTAATCGACTTTGAAGAATATTTTGTCTTATTAAATCATTGGCGATATATTGAATTTTCATCTCCTTTATTTATTCGATTGGTGGACTAAAAGGTTACTACTATAATTATTATTTTTATTTTTCTTTGGTATTACTGTAGTTACAAATATAATACATAGTTATAAGATTTTTATAGAGTTTTTTTTATTCAACATTCGTGATATCATAAATATAAAAAACCAATTTGTTTATCATTCGCCATTGTTAACGAGTTGGTTTTTTTAATAATAATATAAAGACAAATAATATTAAAAATAGCAAAAAAAATAAAATTTATTCATTAAAAATACAAAACAAATTGTAAAAAAATTAATTTTATTATCAGTAAAAATAATAAAAATTATATTTAAAAATATTTAAATGCAAAAAATAGAAATCGCCACTCACATTCGCGTCGAAATTACCGTTGAAGTGAGTGATGTGTTTGAAGTTCGTCGGATAGCCGATGTCACCAAGACTTATTCGAGCGCGCTGAAATAAACAGACATCATTCACCATCGATCGATATTATTTTATCTCTCAATTGATTCGACACTCACAATTTGTTTTGGTCGGAAACAATTCAAATTGGACATATTTCTCTCTATTCTATCCACTTAATAACAATCCTATCAAGAACAATCGAAATACTTTAAATACAGAAATTAAAATCTCAAATAAAATGATTCATTTAAACAAACCATTTTTCATTAGATAAAGAAATTTGGGTTTCTTTATTCTTTGATTTGTGGTTTTAGATATTTCAAGATTTCTTTAATGATATTTTAAGTTTTATGTTTATAAAATTAGCTGGTTGTGGCGTAAGTTAATTTTAAAGCAAGATAACTGCGTTAGTTTAGAAAATACTGGAATATCGAATATTTTTGTTGGTGATAAAAAATTTTAACCATTTATTAATACATGTTTTTTATTGTAAAATAGTATAAATAAGTATTTGTCTCAAATGCATTGTGATCGAGAAGATTTTTATTCTTCACTAAGATGTATTTTTCTTATTGTAAAAGTCATGAAATAAATTTACTGAGATAAAAGTTATACTTTAATAGTTTAAAATTTGAATTGTTACATTTATAAAGATAACAGGTTGTGGTTTCGAATATAGAGACTAATAAGTTAAATTGAAAACTATTTTAATGTGTTAGTTTAAAAAGCATTGGAATGTAGAGTGTTATTTATCGACTTACAAAAATAAGCAAATAACAAATTTTTATTATGCATTTTTCTTTTCTTATGTACAAAATATACTTTAATCGTACAGTGCACATTACAGGTAAGTATTATTTGTTTAGGCTTTGGAATGTGTTAATTATGAGTCAAAAGATGATTAGAAATTACCAAAAGCTTGACAAATACTCAATTGACACTATCCTTAACTTATCTTTCTCAGCTTTGTCATCTGTTATCAGTGAAAATAGATGAAGGACTTCCAGTTTCAAGACCTACACAGACTTAAGATCAGTTAAGCTAACTCAGCTGTCATGGTAATGGTGTTATATATATATTCAGTACCTCCAATAAACCGTTTTGCACACAATTGTTTAAGTTTATTATCAGTGAGCTTGAATAGTTTAAAGGGCTGATCCCCTTCATGCATATCTAGAATGATTCTGTACATGATAACTCTTTGATTTAAATTAAAGACGGGTTGACATGAAGAAGACAGATTTGCAAATAATTTCTGATGCAAGCATTTTATCACAAAAATATTTACATAATAATAAATCGCTTTAGAAGTCAATATTGTTAATTTCCATGACACACAAGTGCTGTGATGAATAGTTTTGAATAGTGTTTATTGTATGTTGTTTTGTATATTGTTTTAGGATGGTGTTTCTACCACACAGATGGAGAATTGATATTTTAAGTATTTTAAAACGTTGGATTATTTAATCAATTTTAAAATTTAAGTAACTTAATTTAAAATTAGATTGATGGAAAAAATGGATGTAAACGACATAGTAAAGGATGAAATGTTGTGATCTGGATGACGACCATGCACAATGGCCTCTTTTGTATGCGAAATGACTCAACGGATAATTCCGGAGTTCAATTTCATTGAAAATTAGAGAGAATAAAAGTCTGAGAAAAAGATTTATTTCAATTCAAATTTTCACAAAAAAAGTGATTCAGATAAACAAATTGTTTTTATCACAAATTCTTATTCGTTTTTATTTTTGTTATTTTATTGTGAACTGCTTTAGTTCACATTATTAATTTGTTTAAGTATTCTAAAAAGATTGTAAATATTAAATAAATTCTACTTGTTGATATTATGAATCCTGAATTGAAACCTAGAGATTTAACTGGCGTCCACGCTGGTAATCCAATAAAAGTTTTGAACCTTCCTAAACTAGAATTACCATCAATTTTTAAGGAAATCCTTGAGAAGAAAATGAAGGTGTACAATGGAGTTGATTCTGAAGAAGGTCAAATATTGTATAGAGATATATGTCAATGCTCAGAATTTTTTAGGTTAATATTCTCGAAAATGTGTAACTATTTGTTGATAGAGGAAGGGAAAATTCTTAGGAGAATGCATCAGAAGAATATCAGATGTGGAATCCAAAAATTGGTTCCAGAAAACATTTATAAAGAAAGTACCGCTGTTAGAAGAATTGGACAAACTAAGCCAAATTTGTCAAGGTGAGAATGAAAGATTCTTAACATTCGAATTAAGGGTTCGGAAAACCATTGAAAATTTTAGGAAACACAACGATGAAGAAATTTTGAATGAACTTTTGAAAAAGTGGATAAAATCTCAAGTTCTGAAGGATCGATTTGTTTTCAAACCTAACATATCGGTGGACGAAATGAGAGCGGAAGCTAAAATTTATGAGGAAAAAGGCAGCCTTTATGGCTGAATTGCCGTTCGAGTTGCAATTGAATTTAGAGAAGGCCGGTGATCAAGATTTAACAGAAATGGTTGAATATGGTCGCAGGTATTTAAGAATTAAAAAATGCGTACCACAAAGTTCAATGTCAGCGGTACAAAACGACAGTGAGGTCAAAATCGTTTCTGAAGAACGAGGTGAGGTTAACGGTGGTGGAAGGAGTTCCATT
>MQRK01162147.1:0-14035 GCA_001938485.1 Girardia tigrina | reverse complement strand
CTTTTACATTAAAACGTTTGTTGCAGGTAAAGGTTACGAAAACAAGAGATTTTTTATCAGTCATTGGCGATGGCTTTATCTCTTTTGGTGGAACAGCATTAGAAGGAATCCAAACTTTGTGATCTTCTTTCTTTCCTCTCCTTGGAAAAAGACCCATGTATCATCCTTGATCGCTATGTTGGAATATGCTTCATCACACATCTGTGAAATTACATGGCGTATATGCTTTGCAATGTTAATGCGTTGTTATTTATTAGCAGCAAAAAGTTCGTGAAGGACCCAAACGGAGCAAACTTTTTTGTAATGAAGTTTTTCACGCAAAATTTTGTGGAATGTATTTTCGCCTAAAGAAAGTTCATTTTCAATATAACGCAAAGACGTATTTGGAGCTTCATCAATAACTTCTTTGAGTGCTTTAATCTTTTCATCGTCTATTAATGACGGCCTGCCACTTCTTGATGAATCGTCGAAGGACGTCCGCTTTTATTTAAAATCAGTCAACCATCGTTGAATAGTTTTCAGTGCTGGGTGATTTGCGTCTTCCATGCCTGCTTTAGTTGCTGAAGAGTTTCTGAACTCTTTTACTTTGAGTTAGAACAAAAAAACGTTGGCAACATTTATTTGGTTCCATTGTTAAAAACCGCTTGATTTGAATTCGCTGCACTTTTATAATTTCAATACTTTAATATAACAAAATTTTACTTATTTTTAATTTTATGCTTTGAAATCTTAACACAGTATTTATGACAATATGAATATTCAGTCCAAATTTGGTTAAATTTGGTAAAATATTAGTGTGTTTTTAAAGGCCACCTGAGGACTTTTGGGACAGCCTAAGTATTTTATTTTTTAATTATTTAATTGTTGGATTATTAAGTATTCATAATTTAGCATATCTCATAAGTTACGTAGGATATTCAAACATATTTTATTTTTTCTATCATTTTGTATAGATTATTTTTTTTTACTTTTTTCCTCATTCTTTGATCAAACTTTCCTTTCAGAAAGTTTGGAATAAATATTTGCTTTATTTTTTAACTTGTCATCTTTCTGATAGAGAATATCAATAGTATTTTTGTATAAGTCAATAATTATTTATATTTAAAGAGTTGTACTTGTGTGAAAAGAAATTACCGTAACAAAGAACTTTTGATCTGTAGCAAGTTATATGAAAATAGTTTTTCTTCAGCTCATATTTTTTAAATTTTTCGAGTGTTTTGTTGGAAAAAGTATAAAACGATGTTATCAGATTCCTCGAATTTTTTAATCGCAATGTCATTTTTGATAATTTAATGCCACTTTAGGAAACAAAAAATATCAGATATTCTGATCTAAGATCAAAATTTGTGAGATCGTAAATTAAGAAACTTTTAAAAACATTAGTTAAAAATAATTATGAAAATGATTTGAAATGAACTTCAAAAACACTGGCAAAGTTTATTGTTCCGTTTGTAAATGATTATTATATTAATAATATAATATTAATATTTAATATTAATAATTTAATATTAACAACATCAATATGCTTTGTCGAGCATTTATTAATATCACAAGTTGAATTGTCATGACAACAATTATGCAAATCACTTTCACTATACGATATTTCTCTTAATTAATATTTTTCTGTCTTTTATCCTATTTTTTGAAAACAAATAGAAAATAGTTATTATATTAATTAATTATCAAGATTCTAATTGGTTAAAATCAAATCTAAGGATTTTAAAAAAAAGTACCATTTAAATTAATATATTAACATTTTAAATTACATTAAAAATTAAATCAAAATTTTTTCGAAAATTTAAATATTACATTTGAAAAATATTTTAAATATTTATATTTTAAAATTAAAATATATTATTATGAATTAGTAGGAATCAAAGAAAATGCCAACCACCCATCTTGGTAGGAGAGACACAATCCGAATCAACACACAACTTGCAAATTATAAAACAACAAACAATTCAGAATATTCCTCACCATCATTATTAAAGTTTAATAAAATTATCATTTCTTGATATAATAATAAAAGGAAAGAATAGTAATTGTTACAAAAAAATATTGGAAAATATGATAATGGGAGTATCAACCACTTTAAATAGTTTTTTCCAGCCTAAGTATAAGCGAAGTTTATAAATCAACTTACTTAAATTGCTTCAATTGCAAAGGTTTATAAGAAGAACAAAAATGAAGAACATCCAACTTCTTTTGAAAAAGTAATAATAATAATCATTATTTTTATTTGAAAAACTAAATATTTAATCTTATCATATTTTCAATGTTAGAAGGACTTCTCCATAGTAAAGAAAGTTTCCTTGACGTTTTTTGTATACAATAATTCAAAAACTTAAATTCAGATGATAATTTGTTATGAAAAACAAAATTCAAAATACTTTATTTATCTAATATTTTTTATTTTTATAGTATCATTATATATTGTTAATATGTCTAAGAATTGCTTGATTGTACCTTATTCTGAAGAATTTAAAAACTTTAAAAAAACATTGTTAGAAGCAATTAACAATAAATTAAAATTAAAAATTATATTACGATCTCATAAAATTTAAAATATGTTCAGAAAAAAATCTTTTACACATTTAACCCTTCTGATATTGTTTTCGAATATCAATATAATGGGTGCGATGCCACATACATTAGAGAGACTGCCCGTCATCTCTGTAAACGAATTCAAGAACATGGTCGAATGAAAGTAAGAGCTATATTGCCGAACATATGAAAAAATGTAAATGTGATGTTAATACTGATAATTTCAAATTTCTGTGTAAGCATTTTGATAGTTATTAGAAGTGAGTGTTCTGTGAAGCATTGTTAATTAGGTCACGTTGCCCTAAAATCAATGTTCAATCGGCAGTCTCAACCAGCTTATTGAGAATTTTTGATTAGCATGATTTCATGCCGTCGATTACATAATCATTATTTTTGCATTTATATACTGGTCAATTATTTATTATGAAGATGATGGTTGATATGTTGAAATTGTCATTAAATATATTTTGAAATGGAGAAATTTTAGTTTTTACAATATTTTATTTCTTTGTTCTAGTTATTTATATCAAAAAATATTCTTCTTCCTAAAGACAATCTTAATTTGAGTAATGAATCGCTTTATTTATCGAATGACAATTCGCTTATTCATTTACTGTTGAACTGTTTTGTCGTTTCTTTTATATATGATATGTATATACAAATAAGAAAAAAATAAATTAAAATAAAATTCGAGTTCATAAACTGAAAATAATTTAGTTTATTGAAATCGTTGGGAATCATCGAGAGTCATTATTTGTAAAGTATTACCGTGCTTAAGAGATCCAGCTATCAGTTGACGTACAGAGTTAATTAGTTGAGGCTGTATCTGTTTGCCGAATCGTATTAGTGTATTAAATGGCTCGTTCTGATTGGTCAACGAATCAGAGCAAGCTTGGTCAAAAATTGAATGTCGCTTTTCAAAATCGAATTGAAATTTAGAGTGACTCGGGTAATAAAATTTTATTTAAAATTTTGTCGATTGTTGAAAAATTTTGAATTTTTCTGAAAGTTATGTTTTTATGAATCTATGAAAATTTTATTTTTGTCACGAGTTGAATTATTTTTAAAATTGCTATAGGTTTTAGTGATCGAGTTTGGAAAAGATATTGTATTTGTTTGAGGAGCGAATTCTAATTTGCATTTTGTCGATTGGATTGGCCTTTTAAATTTTGATATATTTTGAATTTCATTTTTAAAAGAAACATTCTCATGTGACCTCTTTCTGTTGATGTGAGTATACGTGAGTTGTATATATATTGCAAGCATGTATTGATGTTTTGAATTGCTCTCTGATATTTTTAGTTATGTAATTTCTTGATTTATTTTATTTTTTTCTTTGGATAAACTGCTATTATAAAGATTTTAAATGATTTATTTTATTTATTTGATTAATTTTTTTTATAACCCGTTGTTGTAAGGGTTTGTTTTTTTATTTATTTTATTCATTTGCCCTATTATTTAATTTAATAATTACCATAGGTAATTATGTATTATGAATTAAAAGTCAATCGATTTTTAATTCATAATTAAAAAAACCATTAATTAAGAATTATATATAACTATTTACTTACCTCAAATGATTATTTTGTCTCACCTGGCATTTCCGATTTATTTTGTCGAGTAAAAAGAAGAAAAAAGTTCCACCATTTCTCTCTCTAAAGAATACTAACAAATTAGATCACTATCAAACTCTAATAAAGAGTGAATCCGGTATCGAACTACTAGTATGAAAAATTTGCTCCATTTCGGTTATTTTGACATTTTTATTAAAGCAAAGTATTTGCCAATTTGGTTTATCATTACGTTATTTGTTAACTATACTCGAACGACTATGTGTTTTTGTTATAGAAAAAAAAGAAATACATTTTTCTCGATAAAAGACATAGTGGTTTAAATGTTTTGTTTTTGGCACTGTAATAAATTCACTCAATCGAGAGATTTAGTCAATTTAGTACAGCTGTTTTTCTTTTTATCATAATTATCATTAAAACTTCCAATTTGCATCTTAGATCAATAGACAAATTTTTACAGTTAGCATTTAAGTTTCTTAAGTTTTCTAAAGGTTCAATAATTTTAGTTTTTAATTTCTCTACTTCATTTTTATTGTGTTTGACGAATAAAAACGTGAATAAATTCTCAAATAAGTCCCAAATGATAAAAATTGCGTTATTATCGCTTCACTTTGCAACAAAATGTCTCTAAAAGTAACATTTCCATTCAGTCGGAATGTATAAACTAAGTGACCGTAAAATATATAACAAAAGCATTAAAATAACTCATTTTAGGCTATTCTCACAGCTGTCATACTTAATAAAGTCCGTACATATATCAAATTTAGAAAGAAACCGGCAACTCTAAAAACAAAATCTAAATTTATATTTTTGTCGTTTCTTGCCCAATTTCTTTATGTACCAATGAGTCTAATAACGATTTAAACAAAAAATTAAGAATAGGTTTGTTATACGAGTTGTTGAGTTAGAAGAGTTTTAATCTTAGTTATATAATTGAAATAATTTTGAAAACAAAATTTAATTATGGCGACAGAACGCATTAGTGTAAAAATGGATTTTGTTTTCTTAACAGAAATAAAATTCAAAGATTATTCTCTATTTTAAATAATTATTTCTTAAAATTTATTTAACGAATTTGTGAGTAATTATTATAATTACTTTTATTTTGAGCATTGTACGAAGAAATGTTTTATATCATTTTGTTATGTTATATTATTTATGTTATATCATTTTTCTCAATGTAGCCACCTTGGTAAACAACAAGTTGATTCCATCTGTGCAAGAAATCAATAAGGACAGCAGCAAAAGCTATTTATTTTGTGATGATAAAAATGTGAAATATATATCTTGAAATTATCTACAAACGAAAATAAGCCCTTTTATGTGGTCTTTTAGTCATCTGAATAGATAGAAGTCGCTAGGAGTGATGTCCGGATATAAAGGCGGATGTGCCATGCTCACGAAACCGCATTCTAAGTTTATTTTTCTAAAAAACAAATAAACGGTCGACTGTTAAATTTAGACAGAATTCTATCTTCCGAACAATTTTCCACCATGATAGTTTGTCTGTGTCTCCTCTGCTTGTTACTATCATGTCTCTCACTGTTCAAATAGTTCTTTCTGCCAACCCGTTTAATTGATGTTGAAATGCGCTACTAAATCTTTGTTCGAGTCCATATCTTTTAATTTTCCGCCAGTAAAACATTTTCCATTGTCTGTTAATATTTATTTTGGCTTCCCATATCTATATATACATTTTATCAACACGCATTGAACTATGATGTCTTCGTTTTTAGTTCTAATATCTGTCAAAGAGACCACTTTTGAAAACTGGTCCACCATGACCAATAGATATGGGTACATGTTATTCTTGTCACCTATATATGCGATATCCATCACGACTTGCTCTAAAAACTCGTCACTTCTTATTGGAATCAACTTCTCTTTTGTTTTTCACTTGGAATTTTTCTGCGTATGTATTCTTATAACGATTTGCACTTCTTTCGCTAAATCAGGTAGCATAAAATGATTTTGGATATACTTCTTTGTCGTTTTGATACCTACATGATGTCGCGTTCACCTTTCTCGACAACATTTTTATTGACTAAGAGCCCCCATCCGTTTTTTGAGTTCAACAGCTTCGGAGTGCCTACGGGTTCTAATCAGTAACTGGTATTGCCCGACTGGTGGTCTCAGTGCCTGAGGGGTCGATATTATTTTTCATTATCGTTTAAATATTTTGAGGCGTTAGTTTTTAATCATGTCCGACGAAGAGAGCCTAAAGGAAGTAAACGTCAACCAACCCGCGTGCCCTCGCATTCTCCAGTCGGCCTGCGTCACCTCCAGAAGGTTCCTCCCCTCTGTCAACAATTTTCATTCATATAATATTATTTTTCCAATATATTTAACATTTTATTTTTCTCACAATGTTATCAATGATTTTAAATATGATTTTAAATATGATCTTAAACTTTTATTTGCAGCACTTGCTGATATTAAAACCTTTTGCAGAAATGTTTTGAACGATACGACTCCTCGCTCGGTGGTGTCAGACAAATTAATTGATCGACCTCTGGAAACTTTCAATAAACTAAAACCAATTACTTTATATTTCTCTGTCAACCGCCTAACTCGACTGAAATATTACTAAACTTCTACCATTACAAAATGCTATATAAAACCATTTTTATTAAATCTAGACTACAATTATCGCACCATACAAATATGTATTATTCGGTGAATTCGATGGTACATAATTTTTACTTAAATTATTCAGGAATTTCATGATTTATTTATGATCCTACAATTTATTCGTCTCATCAGACAGATCAAAAATTTAGAACTCAGAGAGAATACTCCAATTCTCGAGAATTTGGTCCATCGATTTAGATATAACATATAATCTTTATTTATTAATTTATTCTCTTTTTTATAGTTTTACTCTCGAACTCACTTAGTAATGATTTTAATAGCGACTCTCTAATGCCACATACTTCAAAAGTTATTTTATATCATCGCGTATTTGATTACACTTGAATATTAAATTTATTTATAGGAAAACTTAGACGGATTGTGTAATCCGCTCAAGGTTACACTTGATTTACAAAAGCAAAACAGTTTCAGAATTGATATTGGGTTTAATATCAGATAATGAGAACTTGTAATGAGAACAACCATAAAAACGAAATTATTTACTTTACATAATCTTAAGTTCCATGGAATTGGAATTTTACATTTATTAACAGCTCTATCTCGATGTCGTATTTCTGATTATTTTGCTGCTCTCGTCCGCACAGAACTGAGTGTGATCAATCGGACTCTATAGTTTGATACGGAGTAAGGCCCTCTCCACAGATTAATTAATAATTGTTTACAGATTCGCATTTTTACACTTCATAAAGTGGTGATACTAAACATTCATTACCTCGTGCTTGATCTCTGTACTTTTCATCACCACCGATCTTTGACTCTTTTAATGACAGTTGTACCTGCTAATTCTTCAAGCTTATTTGCACTTGTAATTTTGAAGATAAAACCTTGCAATTTATTGGCTCTTTTAATTTCAAATTTCGTCCGTTTTAATCACGAATTTCGTGAAAGACGAATATTATCAAAAGACTATTATCTCTATTACTATTATTGTTTAAAATTAAAATGAATAAATTATTAACATGAACGGATAACAGGAAAATCTTTAGAGTGACCGGAATATACTCCGTTTATCAATTACGAATAGGGGATTCAGAACTTGAATCATAATTTGAAGGGGGTTAGCAGTCGTAAAAGTCGGTTGACAACATAATTGTGTGATAACAAAGTTTGTTAACATCATTAATGACAGTCATCCGTATCAATCCAATTAAGAAACACGACTTTAACTTCGACCTGTTACCATTTCGAACTCCAGCCTTCATTGGGTCTTCGTCTTTAATCATTGCTAACAATATCTTAATTTTAATAATCTATTTATTTTTAACAATCTATTTATTTACAAAATAGTTGAATCTTTTACAAATTGACCGTTTTAACATATTTTTGATACTAGCACATATTAACAACAACCAAACAGACTTGGCGATACTTGTCTAAAATTTACTTCTATAATTACTAAATTTTGAAAAAATTTTATATGGAAGGAATGGACCATAATTACAGGATATTTACAAAGAATCGCTTTATTTACATTCTAGGGGTCACTCCGATAATAGACACGGTGCCGCATCGGGATCCCACTTCTACATCTCCCCCGCTGCCACGATCTCACTGCCTATGGACGACTTTCTACACTGTTCATCCAAGGACAGCTCGGTTGGACCGAATGGTTTGTCAGATATTGCAACGCCATGAAATATCGACAAACCTTGAAAATTCATATTTCTGAAATGGTCCAGCCCTTTCATAGTGGTATATCCATATAATTAAATGAAAACATAATTATTTCGGAAAAATATATTAAACCCAACGTGATTCATTCATATGGAACATAACATGTATGATTACAAAATTATACTCAAATTATATACAAAGATAACAATAAAGTAAATTAATAGTAAGGCATACTTGTTAAGTTAATGTTTAGAGATATTGTTCCATTCAAAATTAATTTTAATAGAATAATTCAATTATGAAAATGTGTGCAGATAACTTTGCTAATTGCAACTCTAACAACTTTAATTACGAATTAACTCCAAAAAAACCAAAAATCAAAGCTAAAAACCAAAAAAACGTCACTTAATATGCTGTCGTATTTATATCGGTTTGGTAACGTGGCGGTGTTACACTATCGTCCGTGTGGACCACGCAGACTTTCAAATTATCGTTGATTTGGTTTTCGTTCCCACTAATAGTTTTACCTCTCAATGCTGACTCAGGTTTCGTGTATCTGACTACCGTGGATGTTTAAGGATTTGTTTATATTTATGGGTCTCCGCGGTTATTCTGATATCCATGCGACGCGTGTTATTTGGATAAGCGTTTTGTGGAATTATTCATCTCGTTTTTAATTATCTCTGATTCAGGTCGTCAGATGTCAGTTATTTACATCTTCGGGACGTCTGTGGATAAAGAAAGTGTGGATAGAAAAAGAAAGCGTTTGGATATTATCAACAGATGAGATCTTCGTCTTGTATTGACTCAGTTGATAGATAATATAGATAACCTTGTCAAACAATATCGGGTCCAGGATTCTCATTAAGTGTTATATGATGTTCTGTATAAGTTACAAAAGGAAAAATAAATTTTTAAAAATAGTAAATATCACTTTTTTTCATTTTTAAAGTTTATAATATAAATAAGATTCGTTTGAATTTACTTTGAGAGAAGGGGGCTCTGGCAAGTTTTACGTTTTTTAAATTTATAAAAATGGGGCGCTACATGAAAAAAAGTTGAGAACCATTGTTCTAAATGAATGGATTGCCTTCTTGGATTCAGAAAAATCGGTTTACCTTCTGTTTTAATTTTATGAACCACAATATCCGTAAATCACAAATCGTATTCATGTTTCATGAGAATATCATCATATAGTCTCATGAGGTCTTCCAGTCGTTTGTTTTGCTCTTTTAGCTTCATATCTTTCTCCACCAAAACAACTGACTTCTTGGTAGTTGTTTTCAAGTTTGATTCCGAATTTATGCATGATATTAACACATCCAATGACTGCCGGTCGGATTGCTTTCACCACTAAATAATCTATCGCATGCCACTCTTTTTTTCCATTTCAACTTCACTGTCATTTTTCCCAAACACATATGGCCTTCTGAAAACGCTTCATTTAGTATAATTGGACTCTTTTCTAATTTTGGTTGTCCAATTTCCAACCAAACCTTCTCACTAATAACTGAAACACCTGATCCACTATCGAACAACATCAATATATTGTGATTGTTCAGCTTAACATCGCTTTACCATCTACTATCTGACGCCTCTACTTTCCCCGTAATTCGATTTTTTGGATATTATATACCCACTCTACAGATGAAGTGCTCACCATGGAGACTCTGGCATTTAATTCATCGTCATATTCATCTTTATATGGTACCATATCCATGTTTTCTTCAGTGTTCACATCTTTGATGCATACTACATTAACATTCTTAATATGATTACAGTTTCTGAAACCATGTTTACTTTTTCCACAGATTAAACAACGATTATTTAAAGGAAAATCTTTCCTCAAATGCCCATGTTTTCCAAAGCAATAACAATCCCCTCTGGTTAAATGCTCCTCTTCTGGAGTCCGATGTCTCTTTATTTTGCAATATAACTTCCTTAATTCGTACCAATCCGATCCTCTTTGGATCAACTGGATCCTCTTTCATTACTTTTATTAAGTCTTTCCGATGGTATTCTACGTTCCGTTCTTAATATTGGTTGTCTATCGTTTGTTTCATTCAATTGAGCTGCATTTCTTCGACGTTCAGGATTCTCATATCTTCTAACTTGATGTTTGTCTTTCTTTGCCATTTCTGCATACGATGTTTTGACGGCTAAAATATCATTTCTTTCTTCTTTTGATATGTTTTCTTCATAAATCTTAGCTTTCGCTCTCATTTCGTCCACCGATATGTTAGGTTTTAAAACAAATCGATCCTTCAGAACTTGAGATTTTATCCGCTTTTTCAACAGTTCATTCAAAATTTCTTCATCGCTGTATTTCCTAAAATTTTCAATTGTTTTCCGAACCCTTAATTCAAATGTTAAGAATCTTCTCACCTTGACAAATTTGGCTTTGTTTGTCAAATTTTTGGAACCAATTTTTGGATTTTACATCTGACATTGATTTTTACCCTCTTCTGTTGCATTCCCTCAAAGAATTTTTGCTTCGTCTATCAAAAAATAATTACACGTTTCCGAGAATGTTAACACAAAAAATTCTGAGCATTGGCATATGTCTCTATACAATATTTGACTTTCTTCAGAATCTACTCCATTGTACTCCTTAATTTTCATCTCAAGGGTTTCCTTAAAGATTGATGGTAGTTCTAGTTTAGGAAGCCTCAAAACTTTGATTGGAACACCAGCGTGGTCGCCAGTTAAATCTCCAGGTTTCACTTCAGAATTCATAATATCCACAAGTAGAATTTATTTAATATTTACAATCTTTTTAGAATACTTAAACAAATTAATAATTACAACTGTTATGATTTTTAAGAACAACGTTAATTATTTTGAATTGCATTTTGATATCAGTGATTTCTTCTTTGACTTGAGTTTAAAATATTTTGTTGATTGCGAATATATGGAGAGTCAATTGTATTGTTTTATCAATATAAATTTTTTGGAAATGATTGAGAGTAAAATAAATCATTTAAACAATTTTAATAATTCAAATTCTCATCATTCGGAAACGTTTAAAGTAATCAATCGAAAATTTGACAAATTAAAGGACAATGTAACATTTATATAAAACTTTGGTGTAAAATCTTCCCAACTTTTCAATCCAAAAACATTTTTTGTAGGTTATGAATTCAAATATTGTTTTAAACGTTATTATGATCCTAAATGGTTGAAGTACAAAAATAACTGCACTTAAAAAACGTTATAATTTCAAAATATTATTGAAAAATTTGAGTTGTTAGAGGATTCCAATTTTTTACATATAAAAAGGCTTTTACATATGCCGTTTTTATCCAAAACATTTGTCAGCATCAATGATTTTCTACGACGTTTTCCAGATCTTATGTTCCTACAACTCATTTACCAGTAAATTTTCAAGACTCACTTTTTTCTCAGGAATTTACAGGGATAAATGTGTTATTCACATTAGGGATATTTCAAAGGAGATGGTCATCACGTTCATCTAAACGGAGAAGGTTTGTCAGACAACATCCCATTCATTTATCACATACCAGAAAAGAAAGAAAACAATGGAAAAACCTGGATGACAATTTTATTATACCGCATTCATTCAGAGTAGTATGAAAACCTTCTGTATTCTCCTTTAGAAACTTCGTAACATCTTTGATAGTTATTCTGTTTTCTTCTTTCCCAATTTGTAAACTTTCCTCTTATTTTGTCCGAACTTTTTCAAGAACAATGAACTTTCTCATCCTCAAACAGTAACTAACGTCCATGTTTACAGTGACTGATTCAATTGTATATTTTGGTTCAATTGGGGCGTATATTGTCATAATTTATCTGTAACTTATTCAAAATTCACCTACTGTTTTTTTCTTGGCAAAGAAAATGAATTTAATAATTACTCAGATACTTAAAAGGATGTAATATTAATTTGAATAAAATTTAAATCATGTCAGTATGCAGAAAAAAGAATTCGTGTTTAAAAGCAGGTAACATTTTCATTACCGAGCGTGATAATTATTTACATATTAAAATGTTCCGTGTTTCGTCTTGTCTAGTCCGGGAACGCTTATTGAATTCATCCGTATTTCACAAATAATGAAAGATTATCTTTCAAAGTAAAGACTATCATTGTCAATTGCAAGAACCAATCTCTTAGCAAACTATTTGATTCCATGTGTGTTAGGTTCGTGATAATTCTCAGTTGAAAAATCAGAAGCAGATATTTTTAAACTTATTTTATAACAAATAAATTTTACATTTTTAAAACAAGTTTTTTGAATTAATTTCTGAGGAAATCTTTTTATTTTTTTCTCGTACAAACCATTTATACATAAAAATAATTAATTATAAATATAGATAGATAAATTATTATTTTGTTTAATTTTGAAATTTTAATATTTTTCTTTCAAATTCTATTAAAAATATTTCAAGCTTATAAAGTTTGTATTTTAAGTTTGTAATTAAATTATTTTATCTATCATTTTATTAAAAACCCGTTTTTTATTCAAACATTATTAAAGTCTTACATTTTAAAAGACATTTTAAATTTGTAATCAAATTATTTTAATTCAAATTTTATTAAAAATATTTTATTTCTAACTTAAAAAGTTTGTTTTTTAATTTACAAAAGTCTTTCTATTCAAATTCATTACAATCTTTTAATTTAAATTATTTTATAACAATTTCCATTTTTTAATTATAACAATTTATATTAATTTATTTTATTCTAATCGTAAAATTCGTATATTTTAAGTTATATATTTTTTAATGTTTTGGAAATTTCTTTGTTAGATTTTAAATTCAAAAATTTCTACGAATTTACGAAAATTATCACAATGTAAATTATATTTTCTTTGATTTTGAGGCAAAAATCTGGTGATCTTCATATGCCAATCCTTCCTTGACCTTGGAATAACATCTTTCTAGAAAGGAACATTTACCAGAACAAGTAAAGAACTTCAATGTCGGCAATCTTTTGGTTCTTCTTCAGAGAAGTCTTTGCTGTTTAAGTTAATGCATTGACAGATCTTCTGAAACGATTTCAAAGGGAAGAACTTACGCGAAATTCCACTATAAATACAGCACATTTTTTTAATTCTAAAAATGTTGACTCTGATACTTGTATCATCTAGTTTGCAGCGTTACTGCTGTTGTCCACAAATATTTGAAACTAAATAAATTTGCAATGGCTGTAGGGGTTTATATGTTTGTGCAACACCATAAAAGTAAGATTAATCTACCTTCAATGTACCTTCATTTATGGGGAGAAAGTACGTCTAGTTCTCAATCAAATGTCTTTGTGAGGAATGTTTTGAATTGTGTGTTGATATTGTGCATGTTGTATGTTTATTCGGATTGTGCCTCTCCTACACAGATGGATGATTGATATTTTCTCTGATTCCTACTAATTAAAAATAATTTAATTTAATTTTAAAGTAAAAAGATTTTTAATAATTATTGAATGTATTATTTATTTTTTAAATGTAATTTAAAATTTTAATATATTAATTTAATATGTTCTTTTTTTAAAAATATTTAGATTTAATTTCAACCAATTAGATTCTTTATAATTAATAATTTTTAATAACAGATTTTCATTTATTGAAAATAATTAGTTTGAACTCAGAAATATATTGATCAAGAGAGATGTCAAATAGTGAATGCGCTTGTGATAATAA
>MQRK01162146.1:0-14035 GCA_001938485.1 Girardia tigrina | reverse complement strand
CTTTTACATTAAAACGTTTGTTGCAGGTAAAGGTTACGAAAACAAGAGATTTTTTATCAGTCATTGGCGATGGCTTTATCTCTTTTGGTGGAACAGCATTAGAAGGAATCCAAACTTTGTGATCTTCTTTCTTTCCTCTCCTTGGAAAAAGACCCATGTATCATCCTTGATCGCTATGTTGGAATATGCTTCATCACACATCTGTGAAATTACATGGCGTATATGCTTTGCAATGTTAATGCGTTGTTATTTATTAGCAGCAAAAAGTTCGTGAAGGACCCAAACGGAGCAAACTTTTTTGTAATGAAGTTTTTCACGCAAAATTTTGTGGAATGTATTTTCGCCTAAAGAAAGTTCATTTTCAATATAACGCAAAGACGTATTTGGAGCTTCATCAATAACTTCTTTGAGTGCTTTAATCTTTTCATCGTCTATTAATGACGGCCTGCCACTTCTTGATGAATCGTCGAAGGACGTCCGCTTTTATTTAAAATCAGTCAACCATCGTTGAATAGTTTTCAGTGCTGGGTGATTTGCGTCTTCCATGCCTGCTTTAGTTGCTGAAGAGTTTCTGAACTCTTTTACTTTGAGTTAGAACAAAAAAACGTTGGCAACATTTATTTGGTTCCATTGTTAAAAACCGCTTGATTTGAATTCGCTGCACTTTTATAATTTCAATACTTTAATATAACAAAATTTTACTTATTTTTAATTTTATGCTTTGAAATCTTAACACAGTATTTATGACAATATGAATATTCAGTCCAAATTTGGTTAAATTTGGTAAAATATTAGTGTGTTTTTAAAGGCCACCTGAGGACTTTTGGGACAGCCTAAGTATTTTATTTTTTAATTATTTAATTGTTGGATTATTAAGTATTCATAATTTAGCATATCTCATAAGTTACGTAGGATATTCAAACATATTTTATTTTTTCTATCATTTTGTATAGATTATTTTTTTTTACTTTTTTCCTCATTCTTTGATCAAACTTTCCTTTCAGAAAGTTTGGAATAAATATTTGCTTTATTTTTTAACTTGTCATCTTTCTGATAGAGAATATCAATAGTATTTTTGTATAAGTCAATAATTATTTATATTTAAAGAGTTGTACTTGTGTGAAAAGAAATTACCGTAACAAAGAACTTTTGATCTGTAGCAAGTTATATGAAAATAGTTTTTCTTCAGCTCATATTTTTTAAATTTTTCGAGTGTTTTGTTGGAAAAAGTATAAAACGATGTTATCAGATTCCTCGAATTTTTTAATCGCAATGTCATTTTTGATAATTTAATGCCACTTTAGGAAACAAAAAATATCAGATATTCTGATCTAAGATCAAAATTTGTGAGATCGTAAATTAAGAAACTTTTAAAAACATTAGTTAAAAATAATTATGAAAATGATTTGAAATGAACTTCAAAAACACTGGCAAAGTTTATTGTTCCGTTTGTAAATGATTATTATATTAATAATATAATATTAATATTTAATATTAATAATTTAATATTAACAACATCAATATGCTTTGTCGAGCATTTATTAATATCACAAGTTGAATTGTCATGACAACAATTATGCAAATCACTTTCACTATACGATATTTCTCTTAATTAATATTTTTCTGTCTTTTATCCTATTTTTTGAAAACAAATAGAAAATAGTTATTATATTAATTAATTATCA
Organism: Girardia tigrina; assembly: GCA_001938485.1. Classification (NCBI taxonomy): domain Eukaryota; kingdom Metazoa; phylum Platyhelminthes; order Tricladida; family Dugesiidae; genus Girardia; species Girardia tigrina. The sequence continues at coordinate 12,350 of MQRK01162146.1, read as the reverse complement.
AGATTCTAATTGGTTAAAATCAAATCTAAGGATTTTAAAAAAAAGTACCATTTAAATTAATATATTAACATTTTAAATTACATTAAAAATTAAATCAAAATTTTTTCGAAAATTTAAATATTACATTTGAAAAATATTTTAAATATTTATATTTTAAAATTAAAATATATTATTATGAATTAGTAGGAATCAAAGAAAATGCCAACCACCCATCTTGGTAGGAGAGACACAATCCGAATCAACACACAACTTGCAAATTATAAAACAACAAACAATTCAGAATATTCCTCACCATCATTATTAAAGTTTAATAAAATTATCATTTCTTGATATAATAATAAAAGGAAAGAATAGTAATTGTTACAAAAAAATATTGGAAAATATGATAATGGGAGTATCAACCACTTTAAATAGTTTTTTCCAGCCTAAGTATAAGCGAAGTTTATAAATCAACTTACTTAAATTGCTTCAATTGCAAAGGTTTATAAGAAGAACAAAAATGAAGAACATCCAACTTCTTTTGAAAAAGTAATAATAATAATCATTATTTTTATTTGAAAAACTAAATATTTAATCTTATCATATTTTCAATGTTAGAAGGACTTCTCCATAGTAAAGAAAGTTTCCTTGACGTTTTTTGTATACAATAATTCAAAAACTTAAATTCAGATGATAATTTGTTATGAAAAACAAAATTCAAAATACTTTATTTATCTAATATTTTTTATTTTTATAGTATCATTATATATTGTTAATATGTCTAAGAATTGCTTGATTGTACCTTATTCTGAAGAATTTAAAAACTTTAAAAAAACATTGTTAGAAGCAATTAACAATAAATTAAAATTAAAAATTATATTACGATCTCATAAAATTTAAAATATGTTCAGAAAAAAATCTTTTACACATTTAACCCTTCTGATATTGTTTTCGAATATCAATATAATGGGTGCGATGCCACATACATTAGAGAGACTGCCCGTCATCTCTGTAAACGAATTCAAGAACATGGTCGAATGAAAGTAAGAGCTATATTGCCGAACATATGAAAAAATGTAAATGTGATGTTAATACTGATAATTTCAAATTTCTGTGTAAGCATTTTGATAGTTATTAGAAGTGAGTGTTCTGTGAAGCATTGTTAATTAGGTCACGTTGCCCTAAAATCAATGTTCAATCGGCAGTCTCAACCAGCTTATTGAGAATTTTTGATTAGCATGATTTCATGCCGTCGATTACATAATCATTATTTTTGCATTTATATACTGGTCAATTATTTATTATGAAGATGATGGTTGATATGTTGAAATTGTCATTAAATATATTTTGAAATGGAGAAATTTTAGTTTTTACAATATTTTATTTCTTTGTTCTAGTTATTTATATCAAAAAATATTCTTCTTCCTAAAGACAATCTTAATTTGAGTAATGAATCGCTTTATTTATCGAATGACAATTCGCTTATTCATTTACTGTTGAACTGTTTTGTCGTTTCTTTTATATATGATATGTATATACAAATAAGAAAAAAATAAATTAAAATAAAATTCGAGTTCATAAACTGAAAATAATTTAGTTTATTGAAATCGTTGGGAATCATCGAGAGTCATTATTTGTAAAGTATTACCGTGCTTAAGAGATCCAGCTATCAGTTGACGTACAGAGTTAATTAGTTGAGGCTGTATCTGTTTGCCGAATCGTATTAGTGTATTAAATGGCTCGTTCTGATTGGTCAACGAATCAGAGCAAGCTTGGTCAAAAATTGAATGTCGCTTTTCAAAATCGAATTGAAATTTAGAGTGACTCGGGTAATAAAATTTTATTTAAAATTTTGTCGATTGTTGAAAAATTTTGAATTTTTCTGAAAGTTATGTTTTTATGAATCTATGAAAATTTTATTTTTGTCACGAGTTGAATTATTTTTAAAATTGCTATAGGTTTTAGTGATCGAGTTTGGAAAAGATATTGTATTTGTTTGAGGAGCGAATTCTAATTTGCATTTTGTCGATTGGATTGGCCTTTTAAATTTTGATATATTTTGAATTTCATTTTTAAAAGAAACATTCTCATGTGACCTCTTTCTGTTGATGTGAGTATACGTGAGTTGTATATATATTGCAAGCATGTATTGATGTTTTGAATTGCTCTCTGATATTTTTAGTTATGTAATTTCTTGATTTATTTTATTTTTTTCTTTGGATAAACTGCTATTATAAAGATTTTAAATGATTTATTTTATTTATTTGATTAATTTTTTTTATAACCCGTTGTTGTAAGGGTTTGTTTTTTTATTTATTTTATTCATTTGCCCTATTATTTAATTTAATAATTACCATAGGTAATTATGTATTATGAATTAAAAGTCAATCGATTTTTAATTCATAATTAAAAAAACCATTAATTAAGAATTATATATAACTATTTACTTACCTCAAATGATTATTTTGTCTCACCTGGCATTTCCGATTTATTTTGTCGAGTAAAAAGAAGAAAAAAGTTCCACCATTTCTCTCTCTAAAGAATACTAACAAATTAGATCACTATCAAACTCTAATAAAGAGTGAATCCGGTATCGAACTACTAGTATGAAAAATTTGCTCCATTTCGGTTATTTTGACATTTTTATTAAAGCAAAGTATTTGCCAATTTGGTTTATCATTACGTTATTTGTTAACTATACTCGAACGACTATGTGTTTTTGTTATAGAAAAAAAAGAAATACATTTTTCTCGATAAAAGACATAGTGGTTTAAATGTTTTGTTTTTGGCACTGTAATAAATTCACTCAATCGAGAGATTTAGTCAATTTAGTACAGCTGTTTTTCTTTTTATCATAATTATCATTAAAACTTCCAATTTGCATCTTAGATCAATAGACAAATTTTTACAGTTAGCATTTAAGTTTCTTAAGTTTTCTAAAGGTTCAATAATTTTAGTTTTTAATTTCTCTACTTCATTTTTATTGTGTTTGACGAATAAAAACGTGAATAAATTCTCAAATAAGTCCCAAATGATAAAAATTGCGTTATTATCGCTTCACTTTGCAACAAAATGTCTCTAAAAGTAACATTTCCATTCAGTCGGAATGTATAAACTAAGTGACCGTAAAATATATAACAAAAGCATTAAAATAACTCATTTTAGGCTATTCTCACAGCTGTCATACTTAATAAAGTCCGTACATATATCAAATTTAGAAAGAAACCGGCAACTCTAAAAACAAAATCTAAATTTATATTTTTGTCGTTTCTTGCCCAATTTCTTTATGTACCAATGAGTCTAATAACGATTTAAACAAAAAATTAAGAATAGGTTTGTTATACGAGTTGTTGAGTTAGAAGAGTTTTAATCTTAGTTATATAATTGAAATAATTTTGAAAACAAAATTTAATTATGGCGACAGAACGCATTAGTGTAAAAATGGATTTTGTTTTCTTAACAGAAATAAAATTCAAAGATTATTCTCTATTTTAAATAATTATTTCTTAAAATTTATTTAACGAATTTGTGAGTAATTATTATAATTACTTTTATTTTGAGCATTGTACGAAGAAATGTTTTATATCATTTTGTTATGTTATATTATTTATGTTATATCATTTTTCTCAATGTAGCCACCTTGGTAAACAACAAGTTGATTCCATCTGTGCAAGAAATCAATAAGGACAGCAGCAAAAGCTATTTATTTTGTGATGATAAAAATGTGAAATATATATCTTGAAATTATCTACAAACGAAAATAAGCCCTTTTATGTGGTCTTTTAGTCATCTGAATAGATAGAAGTCGCTAGGAGTGATGTCCGGATATAAAGGCGGATGTGCCATGCTCACGAAACCGCATTCTAAGTTTATTTTTCTAAAAAACAAATAAACGGTCGACTGTTAAATTTAGACAGAATTCTATCTTCCGAACAATTTTCCACCATGATAGTTTGTCTGTGTCTCCTCTGCTTGTTACTATCATGTCTCTCACTGTTCAAATAGTTCTTTCTGCCAACCCGTTTAATTGATGTTGAAATGCGCTACTAAATCTTTGTTCGAGTCCATATCTTTTAATTTTCCGCCAGTAAAACATTTTCCATTGTCTGTTAATATTTATTTTGGCTTCCCATATCTATATATACATTTTATCAACACGCATTGAACTATGATGTCTTCGTTTTTAGTTCTAATATCTGTCAAAGAGACCACTTTTGAAAACTGGTCCACCATGACCAATAGATATGGGTACATGTTATTCTTGTCACCTATATATGCGATATCCATCACGACTTGCTCTAAAAACTCGTCACTTCTTATTGGAATCAACTTCTCTTTTGTTTTTCACTTGGAATTTTTCTGCGTATGTATTCTTATAACGATTTGCACTTCTTTCGCTAAATCAGGTAGCATAAAATGATTTTGGATATACTTCTTTGTCGTTTTGATACCTACATGATGTCGCGTTCACCTTTCTCGACAACATTTTTATTGACTAAGAGCCCCCATCCGTTTTTTGAGTTCAACAGCTTCGGAGTGCCTACGGGTTCTAATCAGTAACTGGTATTGCCCGACTGGTGGTCTCAGTGCCTGAGGGGTCGATATTATTTTTCATTATCGTTTAAATATTTTGAGGCGTTAGTTTTTAATCATGTCCGACGAAGAGAGCCTAAAGGAAGTAAACGTCAACCAACCCGCGTGCCCTCGCATTCTCCAGTCGGCCTGCGTCACCTCCAGAAGGTTCCTCCCCTCTGTCAACAATTTTCATTCATATAATATTATTTTTCCAATATATTTAACATTTTATTTTTCTCACAATGTTATCAATGATTTTAAATATGATTTTAAATATGATCTTAAACTTTTATTTGCAGCACTTGCTGATATTAAAACCTTTTGCAGAAATGTTTTGAACGATACGACTCCTCGCTCGGTGGTGTCAGACAAATTAATTGATCGACCTCTGGAAACTTTCAATAAACTAAAACCAATTACTTTATATTTCTCTGTCAACCGCCTAACTCGACTGAAATATTACTAAACTTCTACCATTACAAAATGCTATATAAAACCATTTTTATTAAATCTAGACTACAATTATCGCACCATACAAATATGTATTATTCGGTGAATTCGATGGTACATAATTTTTACTTAAATTATTCAGGAATTTCATGATTTATTTATGATCCTACAATTTATTCGTCTCATCAGACAGATCAAAAATTTAGAACTCAGAGAGAATACTCCAATTCTCGAGAATTTGGTCCATCGATTTAGATATAACATATAATCTTTATTTATTAATTTATTCTCTTTTTTATAGTTTTACTCTCGAACTCACTTAGTAATGATTTTAATAGCGACTCTCTAATGCCACATACTTCAAAAGTTATTTTATATCATCGCGTATTTGATTACACTTGAATATTAAATTTATTTATAGGAAAACTTAGACGGATTGTGTAATCCGCTCAAGGTTACACTTGATTTACAAAAGCAAAACAGTTTCAGAATTGATATTGGGTTTAATATCAGATAATGAGAACTTGTAATGAGAACAACCATAAAAACGAAATTATTTACTTTACATAATCTTAAGTTCCATGGAATTGGAATTTTACATTTATGAACAGCTCTATCTTGATGTCGTATTTCTGATTATTTTGCTGCTCTCGTCCGCACAGAACTGAGTGTGATCAATCGGACTCTATAGTTTGATACGGAGTAAGCCCCTCTCCACAGATTAATTAATAATTGTTTACAGATTCGCATTTTTACACTTCATAAAGTGGTGATACTAAACATTCATTACCTCGTGCTTGATCTCTTTACTTTTCATCACCACCGATCTTTGACTCTTTTAATGACAGTTGTACCTGCTAATTCTTCAAGCTTATTTGCACTTGTAATTTTGAAGATAAAACCTTGCAATTTATTGGCTCTTTTAATTTCAAATTTCGTCCGTTTTAATCACGAATTTCGTGAAAGACGAATATTATCAAAAGACTATTATCTCTATTACTATTATTGTTTAAAATTAAAATGAATAAATTATTAACATGAACGGATAACAGGAAAATCTTTAGAGTGACCGGAATATACTCCGTTTATCAATTACGAATAGGGGATTCAGAACTTGAATCATAATTTGAAGGGGGTTAGCAGTCGTAAAAGTCGGTTGACAACATAATTGTGTGATAACAAAGTTTGTTAACATCATTAATGACAGTCATCCGTATCAATCCAATTAAGAAACACGACTTTAACTTCGACCTGTTACCATTTCGAACTCCAGCCTTCATTGGGTCTTCGTCTTTAATCATTGCTAACAATATCTTAATTTTAATAATCTATTTATTTTTAACAATCTATTTATTTACAAAATAGTTGAATCTTTTACAAATTGACCGTTTTAACATATTTTTGATACTAGCACATATTAACAACAACCAAACAGACTTGGCGATACTTGTCTAAAATTTACTTCTATAATTACTAAATTTTGAAAAAATTTTATATGGAAGGAATGGACCATAATTACAGGATATTTACAAAGAATCGCTTTATTTACATTCTAGGGGTCACTCCGATAATAGACACGGTGCCGCATCGGGATCCCACTTCTACATCTCCCCCGCTGCCACGATCTCACTGCCTATGGACGACTTTCTACACTGTTCATCCAAGGACAGCTCGGTTGGACCGAATGGTTTGTCAGATATTGCAACGCCATGAAATATCGACAAACCTTGAAAATTCATATTTCTGAAATGGTCCAGCCCTTTCATAGTGGTATATCCATATAATTAAATGAAAACATAATTATTTCGGAAAAATATATTAAACCCAACGTGATTCATTCATATGGAACATAACATGTATGATTACAAAATTATACTCAAATTATATACAAAGATAACAATAAAGTAAATTAATAGTAAGGCATACTTGTTAAGTTAATGTTTAGAGATATTGTTCCATTCAAAATTAATTTTAATAGAATAATTCAATTATGAAAATGTGTGCAGATAACTTTGCTAATTGCAACTCTAACAACTTTAATTACGAATTAACTCCAAAAAAACCAAAAATCAAAGCTAAAAACCAAAAAAACGTCACTTAATATGCTGTCGTATTTATATCGGTTTGGTAACGTGGCGGTGTTACACTATCGTCCGTGTGGACCACGCAGACTTTCAAATTATCGTTGATTTGGTTTTCGTTCCCACTAATAGTTTTACCTCTCAATGCTGACTCAGGTTTCGTGTATCTGACTACCGTGGATGTTTAAGGATTTGTTTATATTTATGGGTCTCCGCGGTTATTCTGATATCCATGCGACGCGTGTTATTTGGATAAGCGTTTTGTGGAATTATTCATCTCGTTTTTAATTATCTCTGATTCAGGTCGTCAGATGTCAGTTATTTACATCTTCGGGACGTCTGTGGATAAAGAAAGTGTGGATAGAAAAAGAAAGCGTTTGGATATTATCAACAGATGAGATCTTCGTCTTGTATTGACTCAGTTGATAGATAATATAGATAACCTTGTCAAACAATATCGGGTCCAGGATTCTCATTAAGTGTTATATGATGTTCTGTATAAGTTACAAAAGGAAAAATAAATTTTTAAAAATAGTAAATATCACTTTTTTTCATTTTTAAAGTTTATAATATAAATAAGATTCGTTTGAATTTACTTTGAGAGAAGGGGGCTCTGGCAAGTTTTACGTTTTTTAAATTTATAAAAATGGGGCGCTACATGAAAAAAAGTTGAGAACCATTGTTCTAAATGAATGGATTGCCTTCTTGGATTCAGAAAAATCGGTTTACCTTCTGTTTTAATTTTATGAACCACAATATCCGTAAATCACAAATCGTATTCATGTTTCATGAGAATATCATCATATAGTCTCATGAGGTCTTCCAGTCGTTTGTTTTGCTCTTTTAGCTTCATATCTTTCTCCACCAAAACAACTGACTTCTTGGTAGTTGTTTTCAAGTTTGATTCCGAATTTATGCATGATATTAACACATCCAATGACTGCCGGTCGGATTGCTTTCACCACTAAATAATCTATCGCATGCCACTCTTTTTTTCCATTTCAACTTCACTGTCATTTTTCCCAAACACATATGGCCTTCTGAAAACGCTTCATTTAGTATAATTGGACTCTTTTCTAATTTTGGTTGTCCAATTTCCAACCAAACCTTCTCACTAATAACTGAAACACCTGATCCACTATCGAACAACATCAATATATTGTGATTGTTCAGCTTAACATCGCTTTACCATCTACTATCTGACGCCTCTACTTTCCCCGTAATTCGATTTTTTGGATATTATATACCCACTCTACAGATGAAGTGCTCACCATGGAGACTCTGGCATTTAATTCATCGTCATATTCATCTTTATATGGTACCATATCCATGTTTTCTTCAGTGTTCACATCTTTGATGCATACTACATTAACATTCTTAATATGATTACAGTTTCTGAAACCATGTTTACTTTTTCCACAGATTAAACAACGATTATTTAAAGGAAAATCTTTCCTCAAATGCCCATGTTTTCCAAAGCAATAACAATCCCCTCTGGTTAAATGCTCCTCTTCTGGAGTCCGATGTCTCTTTATTTTGCAATATAACTTCCTTAATTCGTACCAATCCGATCCTCTTTGGATCAACTGGATCCTCTTTCATTACTTTTATTAAGTCTTTCCGATGGTATTCTACGTTCCGTTCTTAATATTGGTTGTCTATCGTTTGTTTCATTCAATTGAGCTGCATTTCTTCGACGTTCAGGATTCTCATATCTTCTAACTTGATGTTTGTCTTTCTTTGCCATTTCTGCATACGATGTTTTGACGGCTAAAATATCATTTCTTTCTTCTTTTGATATGTTTTCTTCATAAATCTTAGCTTTCGCTCTCATTTCGTCCACCGATATGTTAGGTTTTAAAACAAATCGATCCTTCAGAACTTGAGATTTTATCCGCTTTTTCAACAGTTCATTCAAAATTTCTTCATCGCTGTATTTCCTAAAATTTTCAATTGTTTTCCGAACCCTTAATTCAAATGTTAAGAATCTTCTCACCTTGACAAATTTGGCTTTGTTTGTCAAATTTTTGGAACCAATTTTTGGATTTTACATCTGACATTGATTTTTACCCTCTTCTGTTGCATTCCCTCAAAGAATTTTTGCTTCGTCTATCAAAAAATAATTACACGTTTCCGAGAATGTTAACACAAAAAATTCTGAGCATTGGCATATGTCTCTATACAATATTTGACTTTCTTCAGAATCTACTCCATTGTACTCCTTAATTTTCATCTCAAGGGTTTCCTTAAAGATTGATGGTAGTTCTAGTTTAGGAAGCCTCAAAACTTTGATTGGAACACCAGCGTGGTCGCCAGTTAAATCTCCAGGTTTCACTTCAGAATTCATAATATCCACAAGTAGAATTTATTTAATATTTACAATCTTTTTAGAATACTTAAACAAATTAATAATTACAACTGTTATGATTTTTAAGAACAACGTTAATTATTTTGAATTGCATTTTGATATCAGTGATTTCTTCTTTGACTTGAGTTTAAAATATTTTGTTGATTGCGAATATATGGAGAGTCAATTGTATTGTTTTATCAATATAAATTTTTTGGAAATGATTGAGAGTAAAATAAATCATTTAAACAATTTTAATAATTCAAATTCTCATCATTCGGAAACGTTTAAAGTAATCAATCGAAAATTTGACAAATTAAAGGACAATGTAACATTTATATAAAACTTTGGTGTAAAATCTTCCCAACTTTTCAATCCAAAAACATTTTTTGTAGGTTATGAATTCAAATATTGTTTTAAACGTTATTATGATCCTAAATGGTTGAAGTACAAAAATAACTGCACTTAAAAAACGTTATAATTTCAAAATATTATTGAAAAATTTGAGTTGTTAGAGGATTCCAATTTTTTACATATAAAAAGGCTTTTACATATGCCGTTTTTATCCAAAACATTTGTCAGCATCAATGATTTTCTACGACGTTTTCCAGATCTTATGTTCCTACAACTCATTTACCAGTAAATTTTCAAGACTCACTTTTTTCTCAGGAATTTACAGGGATAAATGTGTTATTCACATTAGGGATATTTCAAAGGAGATGGTCATCACGTTCATCTAAACGGAGAAGGTTTGTCAGACAACATCCCATTCATTTATCACATACCAGAAAAGAAAGAAAACAATGGAAAAACCTGGATGACAATTTTATTATACCGCATTCATTCAGAGTAGTATGAAAACCTTCTGTATTCTCCTTTAGAAACTTCGTAACATCTTTGATAGTTATTCTGTTTTCTTCTTTCCCAATTTGTAAACTTTCCTCTTATTTTGTCCGAACTTTTTCAAGAACAATGAACTTTCTCATCCTCAAACAGTAACTAACGTCCATGTTTACAGTGACTGATTCAATTGTATATTTTGGTTCAATTGGGGCGTATATTGTCATAATTTATCTGTAACTTATTCAAAATTCACCTACTGTTTTTTTCTTGGCAAAGAAAATGAATTTAATAATTACTCAGATACTTAAAAGGATGTAATATTAATTTGAATAAAATTTAAATCATGTCAGTATGCAGAAAAAAGAATTCGTGTTTAAAAGCAGGTAACATTTTCATTACCGAGCGTGATAATTATTTACATATTAAAATGTTCCGTGTTTCGTCTTGTCTAGTCCGGGAACGCTTATTGAATTCATCCGTATTTCACAAATAATGAAAGATTATCTTTCAAAGTAAAGACTATCATTGTCAATTGCAAGAACCAATCTCTTAGCAAACTATTTGATTCCATGTGTGTTAGGTTCGTGATAATTCTCAGTTGAAAAATCAGAAGCAGATATTTTTAAACTTATTTTATAACAAATAAATTTTACATTTTTAAAACAAGTTTTTTGAATTAATTTCTGAGGAAATCTTTTTATTTTTTTCTCGTACAAACCATTTATACATAAAAATAATTAATTATAAATATAGATAGATAAATTATTATTTTGTTTAATTTTGAAATTTTAATATTTTTCTTTCAAATTCTATTAAAAATATTTCAAGCTTATAAAGTTTGTATTTTAAGTTTGTAATTAAATTATTTTATCTATCATTTTATTAAAAACCCGTTTTTTATTCAAACATTATTAAAGTCTTACATTTTAAAAGACATTTTAAATTTGTAATCAAATTATTTTAATTCAAATTTTATTAAAAATATTTTATTTCTAACTTAAAAAGTTTGTTTTTTAATTTACAAAAGTCTTTCTATTCAAATTCATTACAATCTTTTAATTTAAATTATTTTATAACAATTTCCATTTTTTAATTATAACAATTTATATTAATTTATTTTATTCTAATCGTAAAATTCGTATATTTTAAGTTATATATTTTTTAATGTTTTGGAAATTTCTTTGTTAGATTTTAAATTCAAAAATTTCTACGAATTTACGAAAATTATCACAATGTAAATTATATTTTCTTTGATTTTGAGGCAAAAATCTGGTGATCTTCATATGCCAATCCTTCCTTGACCTTGGAATAACATCTTTCTAGAAAGGAACATTTACCAGAACAAGTAAAGAACTTCAATGTCGGCAATCTTTTGGTTCTTCTTCAGAGAAGTCTTTGCTGTTTAAGTTAATGCATTGACAGATCTTCTGAAACGATTTCAAAGGGAAGAACTTACGCGAAATTCCACTATAAATACAGCACATTTTTTTAATTCTAAAAATGTTGACTCTGATACTTGTATCATCTAGTTTGCAGCGTTACTGCTGTTGTCCACAAATATTTGAAACTAAATAAATTTGCAATGGCTGTAGGGGTTTATATGTTTGTGCAACACCATAAAAGTAAGATTAATCTACCTTCAATGTACCTTCATTTATGGGGAGAAAGTACGTCTAGTTCTCAATCAAATGTCTTTGTGAGGAATGTTTTGAATTGTGTGTTGATATTGTGCATGTTGTATGTTTATTCGGATTGTGCCTCTCCTACACAGATGGATGATTGATATTTTCTCTGATTCCTACTAATTAAAAATAATTTAATTTAATTTTAAAGTAAAAAGATTTTTAATAATTATTGAATGTATTATTTATTTTTTAAATGTAATTTAAAATTTTAATATATTAATTTAATATGTTCTTTTTTTAAAAATATTTAGATTTAATTTCAACCAATTAGATTCTTTATAATTAATAATTTTTAATAACAGATTTTCATTTATTGAAAATAATTAGTTTGAACTCAGAAATATATTGATCAAGAGAGATGTCAAATAGTGAATGCGCTTGTGATAATAA